>JADLZK010010393.1:0-20310 GCA_015847255.1 Hyparrhenia diplandra | reverse complement strand
TTGTGCTTGATTTACTTTACTTTGCACATATATTGTTGTTGTTGTTAGGAAGGGAATTTAGGGGTTTGAGATCCCAGTTTGATCTATCTATATACTCTTGATCTACTTGTTTTTGAGTTCCTCGTCTGCGTGATCTCTACCTATCCATGAACATAAGAAAGAGTACTTGATCTACTTTTCATTTGGATAGTTTTAGAAAGCGTAGAAGCTGACTTTTACATGCTGCCGAGGGAGGCGGCTGGTGCGGCAGTGAGCAGCGGCGGTGTTGCATTTCCAGCGGCAGCGATGCCGCTAGAAACTCAATGGCGAAGATGCCCGGCAATTGGCGCAGCCGGCATCTTTGAGTTGATTTTTCAAGCGGGGCCTATTCACCCCCTCCTCTAGGCGTCAGCTGATCCTCTGATTAGGCACCTCTTCTTCATCCCGAGTGAAGGGGCAAAAGCGCTAGCTATTTCATGTTGCTTTGAACGGCTTAGCGCCAGGCCCCGACCGTGCGTGCTTTCGCATGACGACAGCAGCCGCGAGCTGCGCTGCGCTGGCGGACCCAGCCGCTTCAGCGGTTTCGACACTGCGCCCTGGTCAGCCCTCGCACGCGGTCATGGAGGGAGGAATGTAGGGCGGTGGCGTGGCTGAGGACGGCCTTGACTAGCTGGCCTTCAGCAGCTTGGCGGTTGAGCCCGGCCGTGACTGTTGTTGAGGCGAGGAGGAATTAGGCGGCGCCGCCCGATGGAAGGGAATAGGGGCGAGGAGACGAGGCCGCCTGGCTGGTGGAGCGGCGGGGAAGGGGACGCCCCTGATGAGCAGTGAAAGGCTCGTCGGGATCCACCCAGCTCAGCGGAGGCTGCTTGCTTGCTCGCAGTCTTCGCCACCAGTGAAGCGGGGCGAGCGGTGGCACTGGGGATTGAGGCGGCCGGTCTTTGGTTCGGCGGATCTCGCGAGATGCAGGCGGGGTAGTCCTGCGGGGCCGGGAGAAAGAAAGCGAAATAAAGCGAACCGGGTAAGTGTGTAGTGTGGATGGCAAGTGGGTAATTTTTCCTCCAAAGCGGGGTGGCGTAGAGGTGCTTTTGGATTTGTGCCCTAACCAAAAGCGCTTTTGGCAAAAGTAGTTGGTGGCTTTTGAGGCCCTTTGGTTGGCTTTTTGGCTTTTGGCAAAAGCAGCGGTAAAAGCCTAACCAAAGGGATCATAGTGTAAGGCGCTTTTTGTTTTCTCGATCGCGATCTATTGGTAATTAAAATTGTGCGAGGATTGAAATGGTTTTGATGAGCCCATGCCGCGGGTCGGTTTTGAAGGTGGTTGGGGGCAGCTTTGGATTTTCCTGGCGGACGATTGATCATTGTGGTGTGGAGGGTGACTGAATGGTTTCTCCTTTTGCGATCAGTATGGTTTTTCGTGGATCTGGCCTCTATTGTTTTAGGATTTGTAGATTATCAGTTTGTGTGAGGGGTGAAGGTGGATCTGTTCTGGTGGCGAAATGGCTGTGCATTATTATAATTTTGTTTTGGTTGTCTCATTACGTCCCCTTATGTTGTATTACTGGTGTTATGCTGAGAGAGAGAGAGATTTGTGTTTAGTCAAGGTCCTCAGAGGTATTTGAGTAGATGATCTGATAGGGTTTATTATTATTGTCTAAAAAGGATTAGTTCATATCTGAAATGTCTTTTTCGTTAATGTGTTTTATTAGTCACAGTGATTTAAAACTCAAGAGTTTTCATTTGAGTTTCTATATCGATCTATGGTAGAACATGGTCTGATACAAGCCCTGTTCAGTGTAAGGAGGTTTTCAAAGATCCAGGTTAATTTTTGAATCGGATCGATGCTTTTTCTGAAATGAGTAGCTGTTAAAGTAAATTCTTCTCATCTGAGTTTTCTGGAAATACATTCTCAGAGTCCTGATAAGTTACATCCTATATAGAAGTAAATTTGTAATTCAAGATAATGTATTACACATTGTAGGCACATTGTGGTGGGTGCCGCGCGCTCATCATCCCTCTCGATGTAGAGCACCTCCGTTGTAACTTTTGAGGCAAGTTTGGTAGCTGGGGCGATGACTCGGGGGGCCAGCTCGGCTGATGGCGAGGTTGTCTTCGATGTGTGCCCATCATATCAGTGGCCGTCGGCTCGCGCATGGTTCCCGAGCGTCAGCCACCTCGTCGCGAAGGGGACGATCCAGCCCTATTCATTGATGTCAGGTGACAGCAATGATTTTTCTATGACTTTCCATAGCAAATTGATACTCATATGTGCGAATTAATCTATAGTGTAGTAGAGGTGACATCAATGAGAGATGTTAAGATACGGATCGTTACTACCGTCGTGAGCCTGAAATGCAGCTGCGTAGGCCGATGTAGTTGTCATCAACAAAAAGCGGCGAGTGCCATCATCATCAGTATGGCTCCGGTCGCTAACTCGCATCTTCTAAGGACCGTACTCGGGGCGGCCGCGGGGGTGCCGTGCACCATCGGCAGTGCACGCAGCCAGCGGGTGTGCCAACATACACTTACGCGCATGCGGCGATGCCCGGTAGGGCTTTGCCACTTGGTAGTCAGTCGGCCGGGCCACGGTGTCAGCGACAAACTCACAGGCAACCTTCGAGGCCACAACACCTCCATTCACTAAGCGGTGCCCCGCGCTAGAGCTGCGGGATGCACGCACACTGGCGGCTCGGTCTATGCACGCCCAAATGTATTCCTATGCAGCCAGAGCCTCGAGCATGTGATGCTGATGGGTTCCGCGCTTGCGCGGCGGCCATCGGCGCGAAGTAATGAGTCGTAACCTAGTTCAACCTGCGTTGCCGCACGGTACGGTGCCTCCCTTCCGCGTCAGTCTTTTTCTTCATCGCGTATGCGGCGGGATACCACATAGTCAGCCCTATGCACCCTCCCCATCCTGGCGCCTCATGCGCGCCTAGCCGCAGGCACGGTGAGAGCTACAAACAGTGGCTCCGTCATTTCACGAGAGCACCCTCACGGTGGACCATGCGTGGGGAGCCTGCGGTGTTCAGTGATGCTAGGAGCAGCTTTTAGTGGTCTTGGCTGCGAACGCCGCAAACTTCATTGAGGTTGCCTTGGTTTTGAAAAGCGTGAGGCTAGAGGTTGACTGAAAAGCGTCTCCAAAGGCTGCCGCGGGGCTCCTATCCTTGTAGGGCCGATTCTTTTGTCCATCCCCATCCCATACCCAGCGTTGTTGGCATCTGCGAAGAGGTGCTAATGGCATCAGTGGTCAGACATCAACGGCCGGTGCAGAGTGGCGAAGGGGAGGTCCACTATCATTGAGGCACCTTGCTATGCCGAGCTGACACCACTATATGACCAGCTGGCAGCAGATAGTGTGTGAGGGTGTGGCGGCGCCGCGTTTAGAGTGGACGATGGTTGATGAGCTCGCGATCTCCCTTGTCAGCCTTGTACATGTCTACCTCTCCGGTGGCCCGGTAGACTCCGCGAACCCGTTAAGCCACTCACGCGTGAGTACAACTTCGAGCTTTCGCGAATGCTAAGGCATCGGAGGTGGTCATCGGGTTGTTGGCTACTACACGAGCACCTTCCATTCGCGGACTGGTGCTTTGCCATGTCATCCGACGTCCTGCATCGTGGCGAAGCGGACCTAAAGTGGCTGGGACGCTTGGCCACTAGTGTTGTGGGCGTTGTTGTACCTTGTAGGACTTCATCGGTTCCCTCGACTACCTCTCGAGGAGCCATTGGTTGAGGCCTCCCGATCGGTCGTCTCCGTAGGGACTACCACATCGCCGGTGCCTTGGCCGAGATGTCTGCGCTCGTAGAGCGTTGTCCCACCATCGCGACCCAAATCGCGAAGATTTGAACCAAGGCGGTCTTGCTTAGGAGGAAGTGGAGGTCGGCTGATGAATCCTCCCCTCATTTGGGCGTCAGACGCGGCTTCTGATGGCCAGTTCCACCCAAGAATCCGGGGAACCTCTTTCCTCCTCCAACGCCCCGGGTGATCTGGCGTGGCTATGAAAGTACCCGAAACCCGAGTACCCGGCCGGGGTTTTACGGATAAAGATGCGGGTGTGGAATGATTTTTCTGCCAGCGGGCCGCGTTGTGGAAAAATCTTCTACCCATCGGTTACTTGCGGAGTGCAGTCGAGGTGTATGCTACCCATACCCGTCTGCGAATGGGTAATAAATACCGCATATATCACTAACAATCCTAATAAATTTGGCCCATATAACACTAGAATTTTGAGCCAATTCAGCTAAAGAGTCTACATATATAACACTATTTACATTGGCTTGCTAATTGATGTTAGATTTGCTTTTTATGCATATATTGACCTAATATTTATTAGATATTTGAATTTATAAAGCATTTCATATGTCATACTGGGGATGTTCGGGGAGGATCACGGGTTGCGGCGGGTGGAAAATTACGGCGGCAGATGCGAGGGTATGGAATGATTTTCCTACCGCGCTTCGGGATCACGGGTAACCCGTACGAGGGTAAGATTTACTCCTAAGCGGGTCGCGAATGCGGTGGGTACTACCGTCGGTATTTACCGTTGCCATCTTGAGTTGTACCCTCTGGCGATTGGTGTAAAGTGCTGAAGCGTTTGTATGTAATCAGCTTTGGCTTTAGGAGGGGGTTTAATGGAATACCACCGTGAAGTCGTGTTCTAAAAGAACAAATCAGATAAAGGAAAATATCAAATGGAAAGATATAAACCAGGAAAACAAGAAAAATCAAAACAGACACTCATAAACATGAATAACGCCCAACACTGGAGTGTCAGGAGTAAACCGGGAGGAGTGAAACTGGTACTCTAAAAACGAACCCTCAAAGTAATTATTAGGGCCCTTTTCAAATAAGTTGTACCTAAAATGAGTTTCGTCAACAAACAGCTTCCTAATATTTTTGCGTCAATACCTGACAAGTCATTAGTCAGTTGGATCAGAAATCAGGTTAGGAGGATAACTTATTTTGATACGATCGTTCCTCCTGCGCGTGGTACGATGAATTCAGTTCTCAACCCATCTCAGATTTGGGCTCGGCTTCGCTCAAAGGCCATATCATGTGTTTGACTGAGGCGTTAATATGGCGGCCCAAGTTGGGGAGAAGGCCCAGCCATCCCTTCCCGCCCCGCCGCAACCCCTAGCCTTGCAACGCCGCCGCCGCCGCCGCCGTCCAGCATCAGACTTTGCCATGGGGCTCTTCCCGCCACGCCACCGCTGCCGGTGGTGGGTGGACCCACTATCCTCCCTCCCGGATCACCTGCTGGACGGGATCACCAAGGGGCGCCTCGACCTCCCGCGACGCCGTGCGCACCTCCGCGCTCTCCCGCGTCTGGCGCCGCCGCTGGGGAGTCCATCGCCGGCCTCGCCTTCCGCGCTTCCCCAGGGGGCACGCGGGCCTCGGTCATCGACCACGTGCTCCCGCCGCTACACCGGGCCCAGCATCTCCCGCTTCGTCTCCTTCGTCGAGGACGGCGACAACGACGTCGAGGACTGGCTCCTCACGCTCTCCCGCCGCGGCGTGGTCCATCTGCATCTACGGCGTCGGCGTCGGGGATGATGACTTCACCCTCGGCTCCGGTGCCATCTTCTCCTGCCACCGTCTCACGGTGTCCCTCAGCCTGGGTTTTGCAGTCTCCCGCCAATCCCTCGGCCTGGTGCAGGCGGAGGTGGAGGATTCGCCAGCTTCCTATGCTTTAGAAGCTGTACCTAGAGTCTTTGTTTTTGCAGACAATGGGGAGGGATCTGGAGGTCATTATTCGGGGATCGCCCCTGCTTCGTGTCCCTTGCGCTTGATGGGGTGTTCACCCCTGTGGACTGCATGATTGAGGGCCAAATCTCCATACTCTGCAAATTTGTGCGTTTGATGTCAGTGATTGTTGGCGATTTGGGGGCTACCACGACTCCAATATGCACATTGATGTCACAGGATTTTTGGCATGGCGAGCATCATTTTCTAGAAGTTCCTTGCTGGTGTTTCACATTCCAGGGGCTCCATCTCAACTGCGGGTACCTATATTGTCTGCCCTAAGATATTATCACCCTATATATTTATGTTGTTATATTTGCCATAAATGAAGGACTCATTCAATAGGAAGTCCTGGCCCAGTTTAGCATAAACTTGCTTATTATTAAGTGAACCGTTTCCTCGACTTAATCTGAAATGACACCCTTATAAAGGGAGAGTTTTTGTAGGCTTATATATGTCCCATAGCTAGTTTGAAAACAACACTACAAATCTCATCCATGTTTTAGCTTTTATGCTGTCATTTTTACCATCACATCTTATTTTTCTCCTCTCAGGACAGGTTTAAGATAAATACAATTCCATTCACCTTTCACAACAGAGACCTTGGAATTAGTCACACAGTTTGTTGACATGGACCCCATTTTGCTAATGTTCTCCTTGTTGAGGAGCTCTCAAACCTTGAGAAACTTAAAATTGAGGGTATACTCAACATTGTCTTTTTTAATATTCATTGTTATGTTGTTTGGGGATTATCTTTTGCTACTGCCAGCTGATTTTTTCTTTATTGCTTATATTGGTGAAGATTCGACTTTTGGGGGCCAAGAACAGGTTGAAGTGGGATATCTAAGTGAAGGTGGACTGATGCACAGTGGACTGATGGCATGTGTTCCAATCTTCAAGTTGTGCAGATAAATAGTTGTAGCGGTGGCTTCCATTGTCTTTTATGGAAGCTTATTCTCTGTAAAGCAAACCTTCTTACTTTGTGTCTGTGGATGCATGCCCTTTCTGGCGATGATCCCTAAATGAGTTACTGAAATGCAGAAGAGCTTCAGCTCAGGCTGAGGGATTCTGTTAGAGGTAAAACTTTTCAGTTGGTTGCAAACGCTACCATCTTATAGATTTTGGGTTTCACGTCACACTGATAGTTTTCAACCATTTTATTTTCACCTATATATCATCACTTTTAAAGAATTAGTAGCTTCAACTTTAAGAGGGACTAAATATATAGATCAACTCCTCAAATCACTTCCCGACCTTCTCTGTTTGTCCTACCTTTTTCAAGGTACATGATTAAATCCTTCAAGGGGCTAGCGAAATCTTTTTCTACTACCTTAGATAGTTTCCCAGAAGAACCAACATAGTTTTGAACATATATAAAAGGACCTTGATTTATTTTGAATAGCACCTTTTTAGGTAGGGTTATCTAGAGGACTAGCACATGGGTTTTCCGTTTAATCAATGTCACTTGAATCTTTTTTTTTTAAAAAAAACTCCCTCTAGTTATGTTCACTTGAAATTTTTGGAATCTATGGTTTCAATGATCATAAACAGAAAAATCCACTTAGAGCTCCTCTAGATCAAACGCCTCACCTCTGTGAACTGCGCCCACGCGCAAAAGGTGCAAAACAACCTCACCTCTGTTTTGACTTTTGAAGGTTTTGGCCAGTAACGAACCTCCACCCTGGATCTTTTGTCATTTTGAGGTTGGGGCTGGATCATTCTTGGGATCCTTTTGGCTATGGTGGACTTGCCATGGTTCCTGCTGCATGATTTTTATAAACCTAATGCGTTCAGAGAGGAAGGAGTGTAGGAATAGGGGCTGCAGTAGCAGCAGCACAGATATTCAGAGAAGTTTTAATACTAAACAGAGCACTTTCTGGCTTTATAAACAAATACACTTTTAGCATCAAAAGACAGTGCAACTAGCATAAAGCAATTCACATATAAAACATGACAATTAGCATATAAAAAGAAGCGGAACAGAAATACCTACGATGTGATATATACTCTGCTTTTATATGCAAACAAACAAGGGGTGTGGGGACAGCCACACGGGCCACAAAACAAAGCTTTTACGGCGTTTTAAGAAGACAGAGGTGGTGTGGCATATCTGGTTCAATGGGGGCCTGGCCCGAAGGATGGATGGAGCTGGGCACGGTGAAGGCATGGCTTGTCTCAGGAGAGGGAGGCAAAGGCAGAGTTCTTCTGGTCTTCCTGTCATCCTTGACATGCACAGAAGAAGCGGGTCATCAAGTGGCCCTCCTGGGTCTGTGTGGTTTGCCTTGGGTCTGCACAGAGGAAAGCGGAAAGACTGGAGGATGGCTGGTCCACTCTCTGAGCTGACATGTGTGGGAGGATGAGTGGGCCTTTGCCGGTCAAGTCCCCAGTGGGGAAGAAACACCAGCTGAGGTGGAGTTTTTTATGGGCATCTCTCCCTCATGAAAATCCCCTGTTTTTCTCCCAATCCCACTCTTTTAATTTCCTGCCTTAAAGGGGCGGCCGGAAGGCGGTATGCCCAGAGCTTTTCTGGCCTGGACACCTAGGTGATGTCATTTAAAACCATGTCTTCAACCCATTTTAACATGTCTAACTAGCCATTTTTTGAGAAAAAACCAGTCCTTTGTTTTCCCAACCTCTCAAGGTTGCCTGTGTAACACCAAATATAATCCCCACCAGGCTACCTTTAGTAGTACCCGATTCTAGGTGATACATTAGCAGTTCTCCAAAGTAGTACTTCATCTCTCTCTCTTGGCTGGAACTGCATCCAAAGACTCAAAAATCTGGCTTGATTGTTCCCCGTTAGGAACCAACATAATTTCAAACATAAAGCTCAGTAAACTTTCTAGAAGCTAAATCATCTTCTCTAAAGTCATTCATTTCAGCTCATAAAATCGAAACTGCACACTTATTAGAGATCCCTATGGGAATTTGTAATCATAGTCTTTTGTGAAAAGTAGTATTGAAAAAGTGACCACTATCAACAATTCAGCATTGGTTGTTTCAGAAATTGCTTTATTTTGTCCTCTTCTTACACCAGTTCACCCACATGGGCCTTTGTGTCTAATTAATAATTTGACAACAAACCCATAATCCTCTAATTTTCCCCCGCCTCGAAAACTTTGTCTTCCAACACCAAATGGCGGCGCTCAATGTCCTGCACCTTCTGGTAATAAGGCATGCCATCTGAAGGCAATTGCCAGTAATACTAATAAGCCAGTGCTTTGAACTAAATGTATTTCTTCAAAAATGTTCATATTCTTGATTTGATTTGCATAAGATTTTTAGCACATGTATAGAGAGTAAACTCAATCTAAGCGTGAGCAGGCATGGACTTCAGTTGGCTCATCTTTGATCTTTCTGTATGACAATGTTTCCACAGATGATACACACAACTTTTCCATGGATTTTAGCACCTTTTAATTCCAATGGGCTCTGCATATTCAACTGACTCTAGTCAACTCTTTTTTGGTTTATGTTTCTGCAATGGCAGCTTTGTCTACATTACCTGATATATATGATGTTTTTAGGAAAAAATATTCCAATGAAGCTGCCTGATGGCTATGCAAAGTTTGTCAAGTCCACACTATGCATATGGTTCCACTACTAGTAGACTTCATTTTGTGCATAAACCTTTTATGGGTTTCTGTTAGAAGAAGGGATGATCCTGCCAATTGCAGTTTGGTCTCTGTATAAATTGCTTGTTAGCTGTGTTTTGGTATGATGAGGTATACAAATTTTACACTATTCTTTTTTTGTTATGCAGGTTCAGTTAAAAGGAATTAATTTTTTTGATGGTTTTCAAATTTTGGATAAAAGATCTAAGGACTAAGGCATAATCTTGTGTGTTGATTTGAAAAAGGTCTTTTCCAAAATAAGCTAGCTAAATGTTTCTACCTGGTGAAATATAAAGAGAAGAGGAGTTGATTGATCGATGATCCATGTACTGCCAATTCTTTGCTATCTCTTCACAATGTTGCTAGTGAAAAACTGTTCTGCTCATTCACTTAATATTTCTACTGAGGCATGCTTCCTGTTAAATCAGCTGACATTTTAACATTTGTTCCTTTTCATGGTAGTTGTTTCTTAAAACCTTCTCAATGTCCTTTTATTTGACCTTTTGTTTCTTAAATCCGGAAATTTTGTTGGTGCAAGGATATTATTCACTATGTTAAAGTATGCAAAGTCGACCACTTGCATGTTTATTGTTACCCTTACTCCAGATTGGAGTGCGGTTCGTTGTTCAAATGACACCCTATTTTTTCCTGTTTATTATTTTACCCTTCCTTTTTGGTTGGGTCTTTACAAAAACATGACACCCAGTTTTCAGTTTCAATCAGGAGAATTGCTTGGTCAATTTAGTTAGGCCTCATACGTTTAATAGGGTTATGGATCATCTAACCTATCTTTGGTAATGTTTATATGGTGAAACACATCACTCTGTGAAATGTTTTGGCCTATTATTCTGTGTAGTGTCATAATCTTGAAATATAGTGTACATGCATGCATGATGGCGAGCAGGGGTTTCTGCTGAGACATAACATTTTTGGATGATACAGGTTCCTGTAAGGTGGGCAAATGGGCGTAGCGCCTCTGCTTGATTTGCACGTTAAGCTATCTTGACTTGGTCAAGATGGTCGATCTCCGTAATACTCTTGCACTTGTCGATTGTCTAGGTGTCAGCAACCAATTGGTCCCTCACCTGGCTTGTTCGGTCTCTTGGTTCTAGTCTGGGCATTTTGTCCATTTATCACTCCCATTGGAGCAAACCCACTTGACCTTCAAATCTACTATTATGCTCCGATCTCCACACCCACACACCACAAGATAAGGACGTATGTTACACAACCCAAAACTCATGTCTTGATTAGTTCTAGAGCGCAACCAAAACATTACTCCATTAACCGATCACCCTTATCATGGATACATATATCGACCATGTGTTTGGATATTTACCTGATATTATTTAAATCTATAGTACATTCTGACTGGATGTAGTTGTGCTTATTAATCACGACCCTTACAACACACTTTTCAGCATCCTGCAACCTAGTTCCGAACATAAATTTTAAAGGTAATCTTATCAAACCGACGAGGCTTGATCTGGATCAGTACTGATGAATTTGTAGCCATGACACAAAAGATAAGCAAGGCTGTGGTTCAGCCTTTCCTGCAACTGTGGTTCAGCCTTTGTCAAAACCAATCTCTGATCACACTCCTATGTGGTCCATATTGGAACAGCGATACCGAAATCAAATATTTTAGATTTGAAAATTTTTTGGATTGATCATCCTGGTTTCATGGAAACAATACAAACTCCATTGGAATAACTCACCACATCATGCCAGTGCCACAAAACACCTCTATGCAAAAACTGAAGCAGAGTCAGGACATGCACCTAAGAAATGGAGTAAACACCTATCAACCAGAGTAAACTCATACATAACAGCAAATGGGTACTACAACTCTTGGAAGGGTTAAGAGGAGCAAAGACCCTTTCACAATGGGGTCGGCATTGAAGAAAATTGATAAAGAAACTCACTTGGAAACCCTGCTGGAATCAAAAAGTATTGGACGAAATACCATTAGATGGGTCAGCGTGGAGATGAAAACACCCATTTTTCCATCTGATGGCCTCAATTCTACACAAGAAAAATTTCATAGTCTCCCTTTTGGATAACAATGGCAATCATATTCTGCGACCATGAACAAAAAGCAAATCTACTTTGGTGGAAGGCCTTTAAGCGAGGAGGATGGGGAGTTAGTGAGCATACTCTTGAGGACTACATCAACCCAAAAGATCTATCATCAGCATTGATGGACATTTAGGTGATGAAGCGAAGAATAACCCCGGTGATTAAGGACCTACCAAATAACCATGCTCGAGGACCTGATGGGTTCAACTGGTTTTGCTTCATTAAAAATGTTGGATTATCATCGAGGTGATTTCACAAGACTGTTCATAGGAGTTCTGCAATCATAATACCAATGCCACTAAGTATCAACTCCTCATTAATTACATTGATTCCTAAAAGGAGAATCGGAAGGCGGATCAATGATTACATACCTATTTCTTTTAACTAATTACTCTATGAAATGTATCGCAAGATTACGTCAAATAGATTACAATCGGTAGTGCTGGACATTGTGCATGCCAAATCAATATGGCTTTATCCAAAGGAAGAACTATTCAAAGATTTGCCTAGCACAGGGCTTTGAGTTCTTACATTTGTCACCATTCAAGAAAAAGAGTCATCTCCACGAAGCTGGATTTTGAAAAGGCCTTTGATAAAATAGAACACCCTTTTATTCTAGAGGTCTTTGGAAACATCATGGCTTTTCACTAGATGGATTGATTGGGTCAAAACATCCTCAACAATGAGGCGTTCTTACTTGTAATTACGAATGTTATTCGGGAAAAAGCTTTCAATGCTTTAGAGGGTTAGACAAGGTGATCCTTATCACCACTTTATTGTTTTGTTCTTGCAGCGAATCTACTCAAAGCATGACAAATAAAGGATGGCATGAAGGGCTTCACGAACAAAATTGAAGGCAATGACTTCAAGGGAGATTACCCCCATAATCCAATATCGTTGACCTTGCTAGTGCTACACGGTGATGAATCAACATTAGTAATCAAAAGCATAATTCAAGTCTTCTCTGAAATTTTAGGCCTCCATGTCAGCTTCACACAGTAAATCCAGCTTGGTCCCAATAAACATGGATGATTCAAAGAGCACAACACCTAGCGAAATTCTCAGCTGTCAGATAGTGCGCGCACCTACATGGTGACCTTTGCGGGAACAACTAAACCCACGCTTTAAATGAGTTTTGCTCCTCTCATTAGCGAGGATTGAAAAAAAAGGTTGTCTTGTGTCAGCAAACATTTATCCTACAATGGAAGATTGATCCTAGTAAACTCAGTCTTTTCTGCCTTACCTACCTTTTATATGTGTAGTCTAAAGTTTCCTCCCAGGTGATAAAGGAAATTGATCACTACGAGAAAAAAAGCTGTCTTTGGAGGTAAGGTGAAGGTGGCAGAGAAAAAGGTAGAAGTCTAGTGGCTTGGGAAGAGGTAGAAAACCCAAAGATCAAGGTGGTCTTAGTATTATAGACATTGAAAGTCAGAAACAATGCTCTCTCGATGAAGTATTTGGACGGAATTCTACAATAAGGCAGAAATACCATGGGTTTCTCTTACTTGGTCCAATCTCTACTCCAATGGATTCAGTCCTCCTCATGCTAGAACACCATCAATGGATCCTTACGGTGGAAGGATGTGATGAAACTCTCTAGAAAAATACCTTGAAATATACTATACCTGCAATCCTAAGAAGGGGAGATAATGCCATGTTTTTGAAGAGGACATACGGGTCGATGAACCTTTAAAAACAGATTTCCCCAAGCTGATTTCTCTCTTCGGTAGGAAAGCAAAAGTGTTCTATCAGATTCTTCTTAAGTCAAACTTTTTGAGGAGGATCTTTAGTCTTTATCTCTAATAGCACAAGATCGAGCTGGATGGGGTAAACTTCGATAATGGATTCAGCAAACCTAGAGACCAATGCCAATGACATCGCGGACATACAAATGGGGCGTGTACCCATTACAGCGTGACTAACAAAGCCTACAGAGTGGATGATAAGCTGGCTGACACAGCCCATGTCCCTCTTTAAATGGATTTGGAAGAGAGCAGTAACTTGGGTATCGAAGTTCTTTTTTTTGGCTGTATGGGAGATAGGCTGAATACCGAAAATATCCTTAAAGGAAAAACATGGCTCTACCTAGCTTTGACTGTGTACTTTTGTAGCCAGTCCTTTGAAGAATCTACTTCCGTCTTTTCTTTGCCTGCACCCTCGGTACACAATGTTGGGATACTTTTTTAAATATAGAATTGGGATATATCTGCATCCAACTGATATGTTCCTAAGGCAAGAAGTGATTTCAGGGCATCATCTTCAAATAGTCATCTGTGCATGTTGGAGCATGTGGAAATTGAGAAATAGCATCATTTTTTGATAGCGGGAACCTGATGTTAGCTCTTGGGAAAAAATCTTCATTCAAGAATTTGGCTTTGGTACTGCATCAAAGCCAAAGGGAACAAGAACAAACTTCTAAAGGTGGAGATAGATATGTGTAATAGCCTGTTTTATCTTTGGGCCTGGTTGCCTTATGTAATTTTTTCTTTGTAAACATTATTTCATTTAATTTAAAAAAAGAGAGGTCGAGGGCTCCCGACCGGTTGATCAAAAAGATAGCAAGGCTTCCTTTGAGTGCGACGTTGCCATGTTGCTCACTGTTTTCCCAACAAGACGAATGTTTGCATGCAAAGGACGACCTTCCTAGCTCCAAGTCAGAAATTATCTACACAAGATACGTATAGAGCACATAATCTCAACAATCGTTTGGATGCCATGGATGTCTCTCAAACAAGCAAGCCGTGCCGCCCCAAGGTTTGAACACCCGCTTCCATGGTGCGCGCCCAACAACGCGCGTGATCTTCTGTGAGCGTGGCCAAATCAGTCCACGCACATGTCTCTGGATCGTATGCTTTCAGTGCAGATGCTGCCCTGAATTCATCCACGCAGACAAGTATCCTCCCCGTCATCCAGAACTGCCAATGTGCGATCAAACTGCGTAATGCGCCGTGCAACGCGTGCGCGTTTGTTCCAGTACGCGCCGTCGTCTCGTCCAGCTCCATGCCTAGGAACCAGAGCTCCGTCGAGCCATTCTTTGATGTTGAGTAGACTACCACCGCTCTCCCAGCCTAGATAACTGAAAATGTCTCCGATCACGGGCGACCAGCGTCTTCAGCTCATCCGCGTTGCTACAAAGGGTCCCTTGAGAGTCGTCAGCTTTCCACTCCTCTGTCTCCAGGTTGAACACCACTAAGCTATCCGCCGCCTCCAGGCGGGGCTCGTCGTCTTCCAGGATATAGACGAGCCCGGCCACAACAGCCACGTTCAAGGACCCGGAAAAGGTCTGATGCGGAGGATTGGCCGGAGGACACGGTGTCCGTCTCCACCTTCCGGCGTCACCACTGCCGCCCAGTGTCACGACCTCGCACGGTGTCCGCGGCCGCCTACTCAATGTTCTGCTCGGATGCGGAGCACCTTGTACTCTCCGGTGGCCTGGACGTGCCCGAGCACACAATAGAGGGCATTGCCGTCGTGAATGAATTTTTCGTAATCGACGTCACGTCGGCGACTGCAGCACCGGTGACCATGTCGACCACGCAGGTAAGCCCCCAGCCGTGCGATGCGCAGAGCAGGTCGCCGTGCACGCTCAGGCGGCCCGCGGTTGTTGGATCCGTATCCCCCTGATTAGGTTGCCGTGCAGGTCCACGGCGCGGACCTCAGAACCCCCAAGCATCGTGGCAGCAAGACGATGACCTGTGCCGCCGGGTGGCGCGGGCGTGTGCTCTGGCGAAGTGGGTCGGACACCAGCGACCGCCACGCCCGGCACACCAGGCGCAGGCGGCGCACCTCGCCGGCAGGAAGGCGAGCAGGATGTCCAGCACCATGTCCATTGGCAGCTCGCCGTAATCGGCAACGACGGCGGCGAGCGGTGCATCGCACTGAGCACCTGAAGCCACGGAGTTCCATCGTTGTTGTACGAAACGAAACAGATCGATTGTATTGTTTGTAGTTGATGAATCCTTGTTTGATCGAGTTCGTGGCCGATACTAATTAGGCCTTGTTTAAAGCGTTCCAACCAATCCTTGTTTTTTCTGGTAAATGGTAATTGTGGTTGACAGGCGTCTGCACGCGCCGGATGGACCAATTCGAGTCCGTTTTACATATAGGCCCACCACGTTAATTTAGTTCTTCGCGGCGGGCAGAGTTAAGCACGTCCGGGCCAGCCAAGCGAATCCATTAATCATGCGCTGGCCACGCCGGCCACATGACGCTCTCAATGCTTTTATTTAGCCCGTAATAGAGAGACAAATTGGCACAATGAGTTCAAATGGTGGCTCAGCGATATTATTGCGTGTGCGGTACGGACAATACAGCAATTACCGTAGTAATTTCCTTGGGTGAAAAACAACTAGGCCACTGGGTGACTTGCACCAGTACTGATTTGATTTGGCGAAAGACGGCACAATCTTTTCTCGCGGGCGGGCACTTTTTTTGTCTGGCCACGAAAATACTCCGGCCACATCCTCGTTTTTTTTTTGGCATGGCGCATTTTTTGCCCGCCACGGAAATCGATTTTGCGGGCGGGCATCTTAACACGCCCGCCATGCAACTCAGGTTGTGCACTTGGCTGAGCGAGATCTTCCCCTTTGCATGAGAACCGCCTACCTACGCTAACGTAATTCAATGCGATGGCGGTTAGTAGTTCTCCTATCATAGTATAATACGTTTTTCTCACGTAGATTAAAATGCGTGGCGGGCGTGTTAAGGTGCCCGGGCCACGCAAAATCGATTTCCCATGGCATCTTAAAAGGCCCGCCACGAAAATGAGGCCCAACAGCCCAGAATGAGGCCTCGATAACATGTTCGCATATATATACACAGAAGTTAGGGTTTGGGAGCCGGGCCGCCACTAAGTCTTCTCCGGCCCGCCTCTTTCAAAAAGTCTCGGCCCGCCTGCACTCAAGCGCTGACCGCCGCCCCTTCCCTTCTCCACCCCAAAGCGCCGACCGCCGCCCTCTCTTCTCCACCCCTAGCGCGGCCGCGCTCCCCACCGCCCTTTCGCTCCATCTCCCTCGAGCTCGCGGCATGGCTAGCCGGGGCGATCCCGGCGTGGCGCGCGGCGCTGATCCATGAGGGAGGAGGCCCCGGCCGGGCCCGGATCCGGACGGCGCTGGCGGCCCTCCCTGCAGACGGCGGGTGGGCTCGGAGATCCGGGCGTGGGACGGCTCCCGGCGACGGATCTGCGCGCGTGTAGGGCTCCGGCGGCGGCGTGACGCGCCGGATCCGGGCGTGCGAGGGGCTCCCGCGCGGCGTGGTGGCGCCTCCTTCCCCTACGGCGGCGGCGGTGGTGGCAGCCTCCTTCCCTACGACGGCGGCGGCGGCGTGGGGATGCGGCTCGGCGGTGGCGGCGGGATCCAGCCGCCCAGCCCGCTTTGGGCTTTTTCTTTTCTTTTTCTTTTTTTGTTTTGTTTTTTGATTAACCGTGATGGGTACTCTCTGCCATGCCACGGTTAAAAAAATATTTTCCGCGACCTTAGAGAGTGACGGGTACACTTTGCCCGCCACCCAAAATAATTTTTCCCCCGTCACGCTAAAGGTTTTAGGTACTAGTGTTGCATGCAGGCGCATGACATGTGCGCTAGGCAATTTCAACCCTTTTTATTTTTTAACTCTCTGCGGCTTTTTGCTTACTATGCTGCTGCTGAATTCGCTTCTTGATCAATCTATCACTGCATCATTTTAGGTGTTTTTTTTCCTTTTAAAGATTACTACCAAAAAATTTTTCCGTCGGGCGTTTGCATTTTCGTGGCGGGCACAACAACCCACTAAAAATCGATAACCGTGGCGGGCGCCTTTACATTGCCCACCACGGTTAATACCATTTTGCGTGGCTATGTTGCCGGCCTCAGATATTATTTTTTAAATAAAATACAGTTGTAACTAATTACTGTCTGCAGTTTTTGCTTTCATCACAGCTGCTGCTGAATTCACTTCTTGACCAATCTATCACAAATATCATTTTTTTTTTCCTTTTTAACTTTGCGGATTTTGCTTACCGTGCTGCTGATGAATTTGCTTCTGACCAATCTACCACCGGGTCATAGTAAATAAGCTTTTCGTTTTCAACTCTCTAAGGCCTTTTGCTTAACCTGTTGCTGATGAATTGGCTTTTGATGAATACTGATGAATTGACTTCTTGATGAACTTTTTTTTAAAAAAAAACTCTAGGGCCTTTGCTTATACTTTACCTATTGGTGATGAATTCGCTTCTGACCCATTTATCATAGCGCAGCTGTAAGTGAACTTTTCATTTTTAACTCTATGCAGCCTTTGATTATCTTACCTGCTACTAATAAATTTTCTTACTAACTAATATGTCACAGGGTCACGGTAATTTACATCGATTCAATATGGTTTATACCATTTGCTTTGGATTATGTATGAATCACAATGACGCTCTTTAACAGACAACAGAGTTTGGTCTATTAGGCAACTCCTCAAGATTTTGCAAAAAGGTTTGTAATATTCCATTCTGGGAGCTATCAGAAGCATATTCACACTCTTGCATTTATGTGAGACTCAATCATCGAGATACTAAAGGACAGAGATGGCTAAACCCTCTAACAAAGTAAAAAAAAGCTAACTTATTTTACCAAAAAATAAATGTTACATCTACAAGACTAACTTTTTCGGGTTGTCGCAAGATTTAGTTCTAGATAAAACATCTGGCACTTTGGGTGTGTTATACAAGTCCAGTCCCATAGATGCCTTTTTCTGATGAAACCCATAGATGTCTTTGTCTAGGTACCATTACTTTATCTAAGGATGGAATGTCGCACTCAATGTTTGTGGTTCACCAAACTAGTGGCTTACTCTAGTATTTTGCTCTCTAACATTTCATAGCTCTCCTTCCCGTCTGGCTCATAACTCTTCCTCCCAGTCTCGTATTCCAATCATGGGGCTATGACTATATATAATAGACAATCAAATTTTGTAAGTTATAGGTATCATTGATTTATCATGACTGTGTAATCATCTAAACTTGTACCTGCATCATTGATTTATCATGACTATGTACCCAAACCTTCATGCATTAAGCATCACAGTTTTGTTTGCTTAGTGCCACACACACCGCCAATGTCATGTGAGCTGGAGGAAAACGCAGAAGGGGCTGCTGAACTGATGGCACTATATATGTACTAGACATCATATTTATGGACCTCGTTTTTGTTCTTGTACTTTGTTTTGAACTGCCTGAGAACTTTACTTAATCTTAATATATTATATATTATATTAAGAATTTATCACGCTAGAGAAAAATTGAATCCCCAAAAATTTTCATAGTAAATCCAAAAAAACATCTAGCCTTTTTGTTGATTGAATTGATCTTATCAGCATCACCAATATGATATCCACTGATTGATCGTATTTGTTCCCACTTTCAGAAGAAGAGATCGGTAAGGCTTTCTTTGATGAAATGGATCGGTCAGAACTATATGATCGATTCTGTGCTCAGGCATTTAGGTCAGAACTATATGATCTAGTCTTCGACCAAGTTGAATATGTTAGTGTACTTGTTACTGTATTGATAGGTTTGATTTACATAATCACACACTGACCAGAACTCACTGCGCAGAAAATAATTCAAATATGTGTGCAAATTCAGTGAAGAGGCCTGAATGTCAGTCATCTGGCCCCTTGGTAAATGGAACAAGACTCTCTGAATAACGATCCTTCCCAACGAAATCCAAGTTGCCTGTTCTGGGATTTTTTGTACCTCAGCTGATCCACAGAAGCCACTTCCCTTTGTGGTTCCAGCAGGGCGTCCCTAAGCTCGTATGTCAGGCGATGACGAATGGGCCTCCAAAAATCAAGGCCTCAAATTTACTAAGTAATTTTTAATATGTAAAGTAATTATAGGCTTTTAAATTAAAAAATCAACAATAACTGTATTTTTTTTACAATAAAAATGCCCCTCGTACAACATATATAATTAAGTTCCACGACTCCACGCGATGTGCTACATTTTTTGGGAAATAAAGTGGCCGCAACAATTCCGGATTCTTTTCGCGGTACGCTTCGCCGCTATGGGTCTTCCTATTCCTTTTATTTGCCATCAACGCCGCCGCTCGTTGTGGATCAAAGACCTAGTCCCAATCCTAGATCAAGACGAGATAGAGGCCACGGGCACATGACTTGTCAAGATTGTAGAGCACTCTCCATTTCACCACGTAGCTCAAGTCAGAGCATATGAATCAAGAAATAAAAGCATATGATCTTCCTCCCGCACTATTGTACTTTGCAATATAAGTAATACATGATATACATAACTACTTCATGTTTTCATAGTATAGTAGAGATTAGGCCTCCACTTATTTTTTTTCGTACAGGGCCTCCCATTTTGACGGGACGCCCCTGGTTCCAGTTGCCTTTATGGTGGCGGGTAGACACGCATACCACTTTTTGAAGAAATATACAATCATCAAGGCATCTAAATGCTTTCGCACACCTTTAGTAAATTGTTAATTACATAAACACAATGCCCACTGATGATCGGCACCTGATGGTGACGTCCAAAAATACTATTTTTGGTGGTAGGTGTTGAACTAGGCACAATTTCCCCACCGAGTTCAATAAAACTGAAGGGGCCTTTATCTGATTCTGATGGCAACACAGGATGAGATTTGAAACCAAATGTATCCTCTTGTAAATCGAAGCGTAGGAAGCCTTGTGGTGTTGCCATCAGAGTAAACATTTGGTTTCATAAGAGAGGAAATATTTATAAAAGATAAAATTTAAGATAAATAATCACATATTATTTTTAAATATCCTAACTCAATGCACAAAAATTAATATGCAATCAAAGCTTGAAATAGTTGATTTGTCAATCCTCAAACATCACCGCCAAGACTTATTTGTAAACGGGGAAGTACATTTGTGGCTGAAAAAAGTAAAAATATACTG
>JADLZK010010392.1:0-181734 GCA_015847255.1 Hyparrhenia diplandra | reverse complement strand
AACCTATCCACCAAAACTTCCTATGTACCTTTAAAATTGATGCGTTCCCCTTCTTGTTTTTTTAGGTGCGCATAGAGATTTTCAATGGAATTTCAAGATTTCACTCTAAACAAGTGCTACTTTGAGGGCCTATGACAAGTGATTCTTAGAAAAACTCTCTAATGGTCCACTTGTTCAAATTTAGGTCCTCTAGGGTGTGGTATTTGCTTCCACAACCGCAAAAAGTCTAGCTTCGATTCATGGCCTGGATTGGAAACTTCTCTTTGTTTGAGTTCGCAATTGAAATCGGCGCCCGATTCCCTAATGTCACATCCGAAACATATATTAACGGTTGAGGAATGCAACGCAATTGATCCTACCATCATCTAACCTATCCACCATAGCTTCCTATGTACCTTTCGTGGCGTTTGTTGACACCTGTTATAGCATAATATTATAAGTTAAATAATATGAAATAAGGGCTCAAGAAAAGACCAAACATAAGTCTAGGGGTCTAACTAACATAATTCCACGAGTTTTGGTGATACGTGACTTTCCGGGGACTTGATAAATAAATGCCGAGAAGAATGGAGAAAGTTCGGAATATACAAGACATATGATGACAAGACTTGACCGTGAAGTAACTCAACCCGAAAAGTGGACTAAAACATTCTAGAAGATACCGGGGGACACCAAAAGATGGGAAGGCGGGTGGCATGCCACCACGGCGGCCCCGGTGCCAACTAGGCCGGCCACCCGGGTGGCCACCCTGTCGACCTCTCCTTTCTAGGTCCGTTTACTACCGACTTTGAGGTTGTATCTACACCGTTGTTGAAGGTCGGTTTGATCCAAGGGTTCACGTTCATCGCCAAGTACTATATAAGAAGACCGGTGACCCGGGGTCGATAACAATTTCATTATCATATTCATTATCAACTCATACCCATCAAGTCCATCCAAGTCTAGACCTAAGCCCTAGTTCATACTAGAAGTAGTTAGCTATCTAGCTAGTTCTAGTTGAAGATCAAGTTCATCTTGAGTTCACGATAGTCAAGAAGTTGCAAGGATCATCGTTCTTGAGACTTCTCTCTTGTATTCGATCTGTAAAGTACTATTATATTTAGAATACAATTGTTATGGCTTTGATCTTTATAATTATTATATTCTTATTGATATGTGTTTATGCTTGCTATGATTATATGTTTAGTTTAGTAAGATTGCTTTATATTTTATGCATGGAATTGTATAGCATCCATATAGATGATCACTATGTGGGTGATAAGCAATGTGTAAACGCGTGGTGTTTATACAACGTTTATCTGCAATTGCACCCTACATTCGGGCCGTGTGGTAGATCGTGGGAGTGACAGTCTGTTGAGTCCTTTGGAATCCACCCTCAGAATGTAGGACTAGTCGAGTTTATTATTATGGTAATGATCAAGTTTAGTCCTTGGTTGTTATTGGTAATGCTTGCCATGTGTAGAAGTAATCCAACCTTGCCATGATAGCTAGATGCATTGCACTAATTATAGTATTCATTTGACATATATGATTAGGAGTATCTTAGGAATATTCATTCTATTCTTTCTATAACATGTTAGTAGCTCGTATGACACTAGTGGCATATGATGATCTTAGACTTGGGTATTTATCATTTATATATTTATCTTTATCCCCTGACTTATCTTGTTGAGTAATGTTAGATTCATATGGCTACTCGCATTGTACAAGCGTAAGTGGATCTCATAAATAAATCACAATATAAATCATTAGATATCCTTTTCTCTCTACTTTCCATAGACTCCCTTCCCCGTGGTAAAATATAAATACGATACGGATTACTCCCTGAAGTGCTACAATTGGTATTTCTATCCGTAAACTGCGGATATCATGTTCATTCTTTTATCAAGGCCAATCAACAAATACCATGCCCCGCATTTCTTTGAGCGTTATTGCTAGGGTGACAGAGACTAGTACGTAGGTAATGCTTAGAAATGAGTGGGATACCTTGAGTACATATCCCGGTGAGATTAACTCCACTATGGATAATGATGCTAAGTTTACACCCCCACTACTAACACCGCCTAACTCCGCTTTGTTGGATCATGAGGTTAATCCCATATCCAAGCTAACATGATTAGATAGATATCCCATATATATTTCTTTCGCCTTCCTAATTGGGATCGTGTAAGAAATATCAACAAGCATTTCGACGCCGTTCTTGCTGGGAAGGCGTAGTCTATCTAGAGAAATAATTTTTTTCTTGGCTTTGTTTTTCAAAACTTTCCTAGTTTGGAAGAGCATAGTCAATCTTTTAAAATTTTGAAAAGATGTTTTCCTAACTTCAAAAGTTTTCTAGTGCATCTTTCCGACTTTCTCTAGTTTGGAAGGGTATTAGCCAAGACTTAGACAAGTATTATCCTATTAAGTTGGTATTGTTTTAGACTTTACTAGTTAGAAAGGGTGCTAGCCAAAAATCCTATGAACACATCATATAAGGAAACAAGAGAGATCACTTACACTACATGATGCATTGAGAACCCATTATCACATACTCAAAACGAGGCTCAACCACTGTTTTCTATTTGTTTTGATCTTATGCGGGGAAAAATATATGTATGAATTGGAACCTTCTAGAAAATTTTATTGAAGATCACGAAAAATTAATCGGCGAAAGCGAGCAAAACTTCGGACAAACTCCGGCACCTTCATCATCATCATCATCCGAGACACCAAGATCTCTTGATTTGGAAGTTGATCAAACAAGGCGAAGCTTAACACCTCGAATTTGAAGCTATGGCAACCAAGACATTTAGAGTGAGTTCTCGGCTCCTACCACGGACAACATTCTCGTTGGTCCGAAGGTAGAGGTTGGAGACAAAGGCTTTGAGCTTAAGCCGGGGCTCATCAACATGGTGCAATCAAGTCAATTTTGTGGAAAGGCACATGAAGATGCTAGTGCTCATCTCCAACACTTCACGGAGATTTGCGGCATATTCACTATGAAGGGCGTATCAGAAGATGCAATCTTGCTCCGCCTCTTTCCATTCTCACTATTGGGAAGGGCTAAGCAATGGTTTTATGCTACGAAAAGATAAGAATACAACATGGGATATATGTTCCACTGACCTTTCTTGCTAAGTTCTTTCCTGTAGGCAAGACAAATGCCTTAAGAGGGAAGATATCTAATTTTCAACAACGGCATGATGAATCAATCCCTAAGCGTGGGGGCGTTTCCAAGAATACATTTCAGAATGTCCACACCATGGGATGGAGAAGTGGTCGATGATGCGGACTTTCTATCATGGGCTTGTTCGGTGCTCGTGAAACTATGGATCTTTGCGGTGGTGGAGCTTTCTTATCACTTACATTAACTCATGCCCGCGAGCTTGTGGAGAAGATGGCTTCCAACCAAGGTTGGAGTGAATAAGCGTCAATCTCGCAAGAGAGGAATGCACCGGCTTAAGGAAGTAGATATGCTATCCGCTAAGATGGACCTTATAATGAAGAAGCTAGAGGATAGAGATCCTCAACCCAAGGCGATAATGCAAATTCAAGACTCACGCATGACATGTGAAGAATGTGGAAACACATGCCACATTGGCGAGGAATTGCCCGAGAGATTATGGAGGACATCAACTTCATCAATAACAACAATAATTTCCGTCCTCAAACGAGAATCAAGGTTGGAACCAACGAGAGGCCCAATTATCAAGGAAACTACCAAGGTAACAATCCGGGTAACAATTCTAATACTTAACAACCTTCCTTGAGAGACCTTGTTGTTAACCAAGGTAAAACCATGGAAAATCTGTCTAGAAAAATAGCAACTAATGATAAAGCTCTTGAACTTATTAATACTCATTATGGAAAGCTTTTCTTGAAATATAAAGAATCGACCGCGACTTCAATAAGATGATAGAATCTCGATTTCTCGGTTATACGTTCCACTAACCACACCGGGGAAAGATTCCGGGCAGCCGGAAGAATTAGAAACTGCAAATCTTGTCGATATTTATAATGCGGTCGTTACTATAGAGAGACCTCGGGAAGGCGTTGGTTGGATGACTCGATGCCACCTAAAAGGAAGATCCGGGGAGGCCAGTCATTACAATCAAGATTGGACAACACACATTCGACAATGCTCTCTGTGATTTTGGCTCAAGCGTCAACATACTACTTGTAACACCCGGAATTTTACAATTTTCAAAATAGTTAAATTGATTTAATTATGCATTTTTATGCCATGTCAATATAGGAGAAATTAATAATTTTATGAAATTAAAATCAAATATAAGGCTAGACACATGATGATGCATACATGCTGCTGCATATTTATTTTTGATGTGTGTCTTGATTTAAACTCAAATTTGATTTCAATTTCCCTTTTAAATGAGTTTGGAAATTATAGAAAGAAAAGAAAAGAGAAAATAGAAAAGAAAGAAACCTTTCCTCCTCTCCCAATCTGGCCTGACCCATATTCATCTCTTCTTTCCACCACCGGCCTAGTTCACTCCTCCTTACCTTCTCTTGGGCCGGCCCCTTAGCACTGCATGCAGCACTGGCCCAGCTTGGAAGTCACCACGTGCTGCGCACGTGAGCCACCCCACTCATCCCCTTCCTCCCGTTCGAATCGTTTGACACCGTCGCCGTCTCGATCCGCTCCTCGCGTGTGAGCCGCTGCCCCTCGCCCCTCGGCCTATTTTGGGTGTCGCCCTAGCACTCTTCCCCACCGCAGCGCCACCATTCGCCCTCACCGTGAGAACCGAGCAGCCGCCACTCGCCATAGTCGCCTCGGTAGGAGCTCGTGCCGCCGAGCCCGGAAGTCGCGTAACTTCGCCGTCCGCCGTGCTCCGGCGTTCCCCAGCACTGAGTCGTCGCCAACTCCATCTGACCCCGCGGTGAGAACCCCCGTTTCCCCCTTGACCTTCGCATGCCCTTACTTCAGTGAATCGAGGCCTCTAGGGCCCAAGCTGCGCGCGCCGGCGAGCCTGCTCGCCACCGGCCATGGTGCCGCCGCCACGCCGTTCCCGCGTCCCGGGACCTCCGTGGCCTCAACCGACGAGCGCTCACCGCGTCGCACACGCCGCGCGCGTGCCTTAGCCAAAGCGCGTCGCGCCCCGCCACGTGCCGCGCTTGGCAATCCGCCGCTCCGCCGCCGGCCATGGCTGTGCGATGCGCTGCCGCGCATTCCAGCGCCACCTATTACTCGCCGCCGCCGCAAGGGCTCTCATCGCGTTCGCGTGGCCGAGCGCTACGCGCTGGTGCGACCCGCGTGCTGTCCAAGCCCTGCAACCGCCGCGTCGCCCGCCTCCGGCGATGCTCCGCCGCGTGCAACCAGCGGCGCCGCCGTGGGTGCTCAGCCTTGACGACCCCATGCCCCTGATTCGTTATGAGCCGTGCGATTTAGATCGGGCGATCAAGATCGGAAGATACCCCTTCGTGGGTAATCTTGCTAATGAGTCCCTGATTAGATTTATATATTGCAAACAGATCCTTCCAGCCACTATTCACAGAGTCGCAGAATTCTTATGAGCTAGCCCCTGTCGGCTAGGTTTATTTCAGAAATAGTCCAAAGCCCGGTTTTAATACGAAAATTAAGTTCAGTCTATTTACAAGGTTGCCACTATCTTCAAATGCTTATAAAATCTTCATTTTAACTCCAAATTGATCCGTTCAACTTGTGTTAGGTTCGTTATTCGATTCTCTATGCGTTGATATAACTTTTCAGTAGGTTTGGAATATTTAATTTTTGTAGTTAGAATTAATTAATTACACGCTATAGGAAATCTTGTAAAATTCGTAACTTATCCGTTTTAAATCGATTTTCGTGATCTTTACGTCTGCGTGATCGTAGCGATGCGTAGATTGGTTTTTTAAACCTTTTATACTATTTTATCACTGTTGGTGTACTGTTCTAATTTAGACTTGTTTTCTTCGTGCATGATTGTCTTTGGATGCGTGTATGTTGATTTATTATCGAGTTTAGGCGGTGAGCGCGTGCCGGGTGATCGGGGAGCAATATTTTGAGGATCAACAGGGTCAGCGAGAACTTCGACAATCAAGGCAAGTATAGTTTGGGAATTTCTAGCTCATTATTACCATGATCTTGTGACTTAATTAATGTCTATGCTATAAATGATAAAATGGTAATAATTTAACCACATAAGATCTTGTGCATGGCGATGTATCCCGGACTTACAGATACAAGCTGTGGGGTTTAAATGGCTCGACTTTAGTTCCTCAAAGATCATTTTTCTAGCGAGTTTGGAGGAAGTGCGAATTGGGTATAGTATAGCCCCCTGTCCATATATATGTGTATAGGCGAGGTTATGTGCCATATAGGAAGGGTGGGTCCTATATCGGCGACTTAGCGCCCCAACTTGTTAGACGAACCTTTGGGGGCTTCATAGTGGTTTCGATTAATGCTTGGGCCTTGCAAACCCATACATTTAGGAATCACGACTCACGGTGAATGTGTACACCTCTGCTAAGAGTTTGAAAAACTAGTATACTAGCCTTGCTCAAGGACACGAGCGGCCATGGACCACTTACACTAAAGATGATGACTCTTATATTGTTAAATTGTTTACTCATGTTTATCACTTATGCTTATATATTATTATGTTACAATGATCATGATATTATGGGAAAGTTACTACTCTTGCTATACTTGTTGAGTTCGACATGGACTCACTCTTGCTATTTCACCAACACCAGTCTCCGATCAAGGATGGAATGAGGATTACCGCCAGGAGTACTAGACTTGTGGACCGCCAGTCGACGTACCCGTTCTTGGAGCTTCCGCATGAGAGCGTTGGAATTAGTTTCATTCTTTTGAGTTTCCGTTTTAATTCTATGTAATAAGCATTGTTATGATACATTCCAACAGTTTGTCACCTTATGTGTGTTTCCGTTTTCTGGGCACACATAGGGAATAATATATCCAATTTGTTCTTTTAAATTGGGTATGACAACTACCCAAGGTAATTTATGAAAAGATTTATAGTGAACCGCTTTGGAAAACGAATATGTGCTTGCAGGCTTGCGATCAATCATTACATTATCCCGAGGGGATCCTTGAAGACGTGTGTGTGGGAATCGAGGAGGCTCTTACGTGCCAACCAGACTTCGCGTGGTAGACCCCGGAAGAAATGAAAGAGCAACAATCATACTTTCGATTACCATTCTTATGCTCACCAAAGTTGTCATCTACGCAGACAGTGCGAAGATTGTTTTCAACATCAAAGGGAAAAGGGAGAAATTCACTTTCAAGAACAAGGTACACACCTCTCTTACTTATTCCCAAAATACCAATCATTATGTTTTAGAACCAAAGGTAGAAATCTACAACAAGAAGAGGAGGAGGAATCAGAATCAGAATCAGAACAAGAACAAGACGGCACAGCCTACAAAGGTAATGGTAGTAAATAAAACAACATCTTATAATGACCATTTACTTCAGTCTCCGATGCTTCGTCAGCAAGATGATCCAGGTACTCCTACCATCGCATGCTCTATTCAATGTTTAACTTTCTATAATACATTTTGCGATACGGGATCTGGTATTAATCTAATGGCAAAGGTTACATATGAATTATTATTTGGAAAATTGCCGTTGCAACCAACGTATGTGCAAATGCAGATGGCGGCACCAATCTTATAGAGTTCTGAAGGAATTGCTAAAGACGTGCACGATCAAGATTATGGACCACTATGTTCTTATTGACTTTGTAGTCATGGACATGGGGAAGGAAGAAGATCCTCCACTAGTGCTTGGGAGACCATTCCTCAACACTACTCGTGCAATCATCTACATCTATACGGGGAGAGATTCATTTCCACTTCCCTAAAGAGAAGGTACGTGTTTACTTTAATAGTTATATCATGAATTTCCCACGAAGAACAGATCAGCTCGTCGCCCATAATAGACGATGGATCAAGAATCTAGAAGAAGATAAGGTAAGTGAAGAGGCTAAAGCTCTTACACCTAATACATCCACGGAGAAAGAAGAATCAACTACTCCAAAGAAAAGTTCATCATCAAAAGATGGAGGAAGAAGAAGACTTCTCCCGAGAACATCATCGAAGAGACTATAGAATCATCGGTGCCACCGATTGTGACAACTAATATACCATGGGAGTGAAGAGTAGAACTTGAAGTCTGTTCGGAGGACTCTAAACACCGAATCCTCGCCAGAAAGGTAAGTCGGTAAGTTATCAATAAAATCCCCGCACCGTATATTTATTCTTTCTCTATCATATCTTTTTAGCATCTTATATATGCATTTGAAAACAACAAAAATATATTTTGTCTTTTGTCTTTTGTGAAAACCTTTAAGCCCCATGGTAATATCTCAGAGGCTTAACACCTCTAGGCTATTTGCTGTGGTGGCATAAAAAATAAAATAAAGATGCATAAATTCTTTATCTTTTCTTGCATATAAAAATAAAATAAAAAATTTGAAAAATAAAAATCCAAAAATATTTCCCGGGCAACATAAAGCAATGTGGCTAACCCCTAACGCTTAATCAAGATCCACTAGTTTTGTTGTCTATTTGAGATCAACAGATTTCAAGAGGAGAAGAGATATGTTAGGCGCCACCCTTGGCGCCAACTACCTCAACTTCTACATCATTGAAGATTACACACCAATCTAGCTTGGGGAGTGCAACCCCCGATTATCCGGATAAGTATCTTACTATCCATTTATATATTATTATTATTAGTTAAATATTTTGTTTACTAGAAAGACTCTTAAAAAACAACTAGTCTTTTGTTAGAGTGAGAATAAAAGGATCAAGAGAGAGTGTTCACTAAGTTTACTTTGCTCAACTAAAAGGAACCCCAAAATGTCGCCAACATGGAGATGATGAATAGTTGCTCCGTTGTTATACTTTTCTAGTACCTAGCTTTCTAGCTTAATTTCTCTTGAGCTCCATTTGCAAAATTACTTTGATTTGATATTTACTCTAAACACAGAAACCTATGGGTTGCAATTGCTTGCTCTAAAGTCTAGGTAATTGATGGATATGATATATGATAGTCTGAGCTGCTATTTGATCTTACTCCTAGTGACACTAGATTTTCGGAGATTTATATTTTGAAAATTGAAAATGCACATGATAAGTTCCTGTGTGACAAGAGTGTGAACCTCTCCTACCCTGACCATATATACATGCTCCTTAGATTAGGAAAACCTTTTTTGATTTATGTATATAGGCTTGCTTGCTTTGCATTGAGTTTGTTCAATCTTTGTCGACCCATTAGAAACTTGTCATGCTGATCATGTACACTCCACTACATTCCACTCGACTCCATACACTTATATGCTATTTCTACCCTGGAAATACGCATCCACCACATATACACCCACCATATATATATCAATATCCATTTCACTCTAGCCAAAGAAAATGTTCTACTCCTATCTCGGGGAGAGAGCAACCAAAAATATTCACTATACCCATCCACTCATTCATTGCTAGCCAACATCTTACAAAAGCTCCATTATATTTATTTACCTCTCAAAAAGTTATTGCAAAAGAGATTTGGGTTGTAGATTAAAAAAAAGAAAAGAAAAGAAAAAGGGAGATGAAAAATGGACAAAAGTCCTACGGGCGAGTAGAGCCTACCTCCCTAAGAAAAAGAAAGAATAAAGGAGAGTTAAAAAATGGACAAGTGTCCGCTGAAAATAATGGGTACTTAGATGCTCGCCTCTCCATAAAAGAAAAATAAAGAAAGAAAAAGATACAACCCAGGTTCTCTATAGAGTTTTCAAATTCCACAAGAGAGAAGATTTCTCAAGGAGCAAAAGTAAGATTTCACCTCATTCATTCTATACACCTTACTATATTCTCTATCATATATATTCCATCCACCATACACATGCACCACTTGATCAGTGTGACTTGTAACTTTGGATCCATTGCTTGAATTTACAATATATACTTAGTAAGTAAATAAATTATTTTCTCCTATCTATGAACTCCAGATATATAAGCCTTAGATATAGGGTGAGAGAGAAGAAGGCATAGTGTGCTACTTTTTGCCTTAGCCAAAAAATACTACATATTATGAGAGAAAGGCAACACTACCTTATTGCCTTAGAGAGGATCCACAAATACCCCAAATAAGAGATTAGAGAGAAAGTCATCTTGAGGAACTTTGAGTTTTATTTAGAAAATCAGCAAAAACTCGAGGAATGACAAAGTTGATCAAAAGAGTTTGAGATATAGTGCTCGACTTGACTGTTCTATCTTTCAATTACCCAAGATTGAAGAAAAAGGTATAAGCCCCAAAAAGGTAAGAGGTAATATGGGTAAGTTGAAGTTCTAAAAAGTTTATCTTTATCCGGAGAGAAATTTTGTTTGAAAGCATGTGTACTTTTAAGGTGTGATAGCGTTGCGGCAACTCCCGATCCAAGTAAGTAGTTTAATATAATATCATGTGTCTTGCTAAGAGACTAGCAAGAGGTAAGCTTGGGGAAGCTTGTCGACACCTGTTATAGCATAATATTATAAGTTAAATAATATGAAATAAGGGCTCAAGATAAAGACCAAACATAAGTCTAGGGGTCTAACTAACATAATTCTACGAGTTTTGGTATTCTGTGACTTTCCAGGGACTTGATAAATAAATGCCGAGAAGAATGGAGAAAGTTCCGGAATATACAAGACATATGATGACAAGACTTGACCGTGAAGTAACTCAACCCGAAAAGTGGACTAAAACATTCTAGAAGATACCGGAGGGACACCGAAAAAGAAGGGAAGCCGGGTGGCATGCCACCTGGCGGCGGCCCGTCAGCCAACTAGGCCGGCCGCCGGGTGGGCCACCCCTGTCGACCTCTCCTTTCTAGGTCGGTTTACTACCGACTTTGAGGTTGTATCTACACCGTTGTTGAAGGTCGGTTTGATCCAAGGGTTCACGTTCATCGCTAAGTACTATATAAGAAGACCAACTAACCCGGGGGCTGATAACAATTTCATTATCATATTCATTATCAACTCATACCCATCAAGTCCGACCAAGTCTAGACCTAAGCCCTAGTTCATACTAGAAGTAGTTAGCTATCTAGCTAGTTCTAGTTGAAGATCAAGTTCATCTTGAGTTCACGATAGTCAAGAAGTAGCAAGGATCATCGTTCTTGAGACTTCTCTCTTGTATTCGATCGTAAGTACTATTATATTTAGAATACAATTGTTATGGCTTTGATCTTTATAATTATTATATTCTTATTGATATGTGTTTATGCTTGCTATGATTATATGTTTAGTTTAGTAAGATTGCTTTATATTTTATGCATGGAATTGTATAGCATCCATATAGATGATCACTATGTGGGTGATAAGCAATGTGTAAACGTGGTGTTTATACAACGTTTATCCGCAATTGCACCCTACATTCCGGCCGTGTGGTAGATCATGGAAGTGACAGTCTGTTGAGTCCTTTGGAATCCACCCTCGAATGTAGGACTACAATTGGTATTTCTATACGTAAACTTGCGAGATATCATGTTCATTCTTTTATCAAGGCCAATCAACAAATACCATGCCCCGCATTTCTTTGAGCGTTATTGCTAGGGTGACAGACTAGTACGTAGGTAATGCTTAGAAATGAGTGGTATACCTTGAGTACATATCCTGGTGAGATTAACTCCACTATGGATAATGATGCTAAGTTTACACCCCACTACTAACACCGCCTAACTCCGCTTTGTTGGATCATGAGGTTAATCCCATATCCAAGCTAACATGATTAGATAGATATCCCATATATATTTCTTTTGCCTTCCTAATTGGGATCGTGTAAGAAATATCAACAGCGTTCCCCTTCTTGTTTTCGATGCGTGGGGTCGACATAGAGATTTTCAATGGAATTCCAAGATTTCACTCTAAACAAGGGCTACTTTGAGGCCTATGACAAGTGATTCTTAGAAAAACTCTCCATTGGTCCACTTGTTCAAATTAAGGTTCTCTAGGGTGAGGCATTTGATTCCACAACCGCAAAAAAGTCTAGCTCAATTCTATAGACGGATTGGAAACTTCTCTTTGTTTTGAGTTCGCGCTGAAATTAGCGCCAGCAGTCCCTAATGTCACATCCAGAATCATATATTAACGGTTGAGGAAGGCAACGCAATTAATCCTACCATAATTTAACCTATCCACCATAACTTCCTATGTACCTTTCGTGGCGTTCCCCTTCTTGTTTCGGTACGTAGGTCAACAAAGAGATTTTCAATGGAATTCCAAGATTTCACTCTAAACAAGTGCTACTTTGAGGCCTATGACAAGTGATTCTTAGAAAAACTATCTAATGGTCCACTTGTTCAAATTTAGGTTCTCTAGGGGGAGGTATTTGATTCCACAACCGTAAAAAAGTCTAGCTCGATTCTGTAGCCGGATTGGAAACTTCTCTTTATTTTGAGTTCGCGCTGAAATCCGCGCCAGAAGTCCCTAATGTCACATCCAGAAACATGTATTAACGGTTGAGGAACGCAACGCATTTGATGCTACCGTCATCTAACCTATCCACCATAACTTCCTATGTACCTTTAGTGGCGTTCCCTTCTTGTTTCGGTATGTAGGTCGACATAGAGATTTTCAATGGAATTCCAAGATTTCACTCTAAACAAGGGCTACTTTGAGGCCTATGACAAGTGATTCTTAGAAAAACTCACAAATGGCCCACTTGTTCGAATTTAGGTTCTCTAGGGTGAGGCATTTGATTCCACAACCGCAAAAAAGTCTAAGCTCGATTCTATAGCCGGATTGAAAACTTCTCTTTGTTTTGAGTTCACAAATCAGCGCCCGGCGCCCCTAATGTCACATCCAGAAACATATATTAACGGTTGAGGAACGCAACGCATTTGATGCTACCATCATCTAACCTATCCACCATAACTTTCTATGTACCTTTTGTGGCGTTCCCCTTCTTGTTTTGGTACGTAGGTCAACATAGAGATTTTCAATGGAATTCCAAGATTTCACTCTAAACAAGGGCTACTTTGAGGCCTATGACAAGTGATTCTTAGAAAAACTCTCTAATGGTCCACTTGTTCAAATTTAGGTTCTCTAGGGTGAGGCATTTGATTCCACAACCGCAAAAAAAGTCTAGCTCGATTCTATAGCGGATTGGAAAACTTCTCTTTGTTTTGAGTTTGCTGAAATCGGCGCCAGCAATTCCCTAATGTCACATCCGAAACATATATTAACGGTTGAGGAACATAACGCAATTGATCCTACCATCATCTAACCTATCCACCATAACTTCCTATGTACCTTTTGTGGCGTTCCCCTTCTTGTTTTGGATGCGTAGGTCCACATAGAGATTTTCAATGGAATTCCAAGATTTCACTCTAAACAAGGGCTACTTTGAGGCCTATGACAAGTGATTCTTAGAAAAACTCTCAATGGTCCACTTGTTCAAATTTAGGTTCTCTAGGGTGAGGCATTTGATTCCACAACCCAAAAAAAAAGTCTAGCTCGATTCTATAGCCGGATTGGAAACTTCTCTTTGTTTTGAGTTCGCGCTAAAATCAGCGCCCGATCCCTAATGTCACATCGAAAACATATATTAACGGTTGAGGAACGCAACGCAATTGATCCTACCATCATCTAACCTATCCACCATAACTTCCTATGTACCTTTAAATTGGCGTTCCCCTTCTTGTTTTGGCACGTAGGTCGACATAGAGATTTTCAATGGAATTCCAAGATTTCACTCTAAACAAGGGGCTTTTGAGGCCTATGACAAGTGATTCTTAGAAAAACTCTCTAATGGTCCACTTGTTCAAATTTAGGTTCTCTAGGGTGAGGCATTTGATTCCACAACCGCAAAAAGTCTAGCTCGATTCTATAGCCGGATTGGAAACTTCTCTTTGTTTTGAGTTCGGCTGAAATCAGCGCCCGAAATCCCTAATGTCACATCCGTAAACATATATTAACGGTTAAGGAACGCAACGAATTGATCCTACCATCATCTAACCTATCCACCATAACTTCCTATGTACCTTTCGTGGCGTTCCCCTTCTTGTTTTGATTACGTATGTCGACATAGAGATTTTCAATGGAATTCCAAGATTTCACTCTAAACAAGGGGGCTACTTTGAGGCCTATGACAAGTGATTCTTAGAAAAACTCAATAATGGTCCACTTGTTCAAATTTAGGTTCTCTAGGGTGAGGCATTTGATTCCACAACCGCAAAAAAGTCTAGCTCGATTCTATAGCCGGATTGAAAACTTCTCTTTGTTTTGAGTTCACGAAAATCGGCGCCAGCATCCCTAATGTCACATCCAGAAACATATATTAACGGTTGAGGAACGCAACGCAATTGATCCTACCATCATCTAACCTATCCACCATAACTTCCTATGTACCTTTCGTGGCGTTCCCCTTCTTGTTTCGGTACGTAGGTCGACATAGAGATTTTCAATGGAGTTCCAAGATTTCACTCTAAACAAGGGATACTTTGAGGCCTATGATAAGTGATTCTTAGAAAAACTCACTAATGGTCCACTTGTTCAAATTTAGGTTCTCTAGGGTGAGGCATTTGATTCCACAACCGCAAAAAAGTCTTGCTCGATTCTATAGCCGGATTGGAAACTTCTCTTTGTTTTGAGTTTGCTCTGAAATCAGCGCCAACAGTCCCTAATGTCACATCTAGAAACATATATTAACGGTTGAGGAACACAACGCAATTGATCCTACCATCATCTAACCTATCCACCATAACTTCCTATGTACCTTTTGTGGCATTGCCCTTCTTGTTTGGGTACGTAGGTCAACATAGAGATTTTCAATGGAATTCCAAGATTTCACTCTAAACAAGGGCTACTTTGAGGCCTATGACAAGTGATTCTTAGAAAAACTCAATAATGGTCCACTTGTTCAAATTTAGGTTCTCTAGGGTGAGGCATTTGATTCCACAACCGCAAAAAAAGTCTAGCTCGATTCTATAGCCAGATTGAAAAGTTTGTTTTGAGTTCGCGCTCTAAAATCGCCAAGAATTCCTAATGTCACATCCGAAACATATATTAACGGTTAAGGAACGCAACGATATTGATCCTACCATCACCTAACCTATCCACCATAACTTCCTATGTACCTTTAGTGGCATTCCCCTTCTTGTTTCGCGTAACGTTTAGAGATTTTCAATGGAATTCCAAGATTTCACTCTAAACAAGGGCTACTTTGAGGCCAATGACAAGTGATTCTTAGAAAAACTCTCTAATGGTCCACTTGTTCAAATTTAGGTTCTCTAGGGTGAGGCATTTGATTCCATAACCGCAAAAAAGTCAAGCTCGATTCTGTAGCCGGATTGAAAACTTCTCTTTGCTTTGAGTTCGCGCTGAAATCAGCGCCAGCAGTCCCTAATGTCACATCCAGAAACATATATTAATGGTTGAGGAACGCAACGCAATTGATCATACCATCATCTAACCTATCCACCATAACTTCCTATGTACCTTTCGTGGCGTTCCCCTTCTTGTTTCGGTACGTAGGTCGACATAGAGATTTTCAATGGAATTCCAAGATTTCACTCTAAACAAGGGATACTTTGAGGCCTATGACAAGTGATTCTTAGAAAAACTTACTAATGGTCCACTTGTTCAAATTTAGGTTCTCTAGGGTGAGGCATTTGATTCCACAACCGCAAAAAAGTCTAGCTCGATTCTATAGCCGGATTGAAAACTTCTTTGTTTTGAGTTCACGCTGAAATCAACGCCCGGTGATCCCTAATGTCACATCCAGAAACATATATTAACGGTTGAGGAACGCAACGCAATTGATCCTACCATCATCTAACCTATCCACCATAACTTCCTATGTACCTTTCGTGGCGTTCACCTTCTTGTTTCGGTACGTAGGTCAACATAGAGATTTTCAATGGAATTCCAAGATTTCACTCTAAACAAGGGCTACTTTGAGGCCTATGACAAGTGATTCTTAGAAAAACTCTAATGGTCCACTTGTTCAAATTTAGGTTCTCTAGGGTGAGGCATTTGATTCCACAACCGCAAAAAAAGTCTAGCTCGATTCAATAGCCGTTGAAACTGCTCTTTGTTTTGAGTTCGCTAAAAATCGGCGCCAGCAAATCCCTAATGTCACATCCAGAAACATATATTAACGGTTAAGGAACGCAACGCAATTGATCCTACCATCACCTAACCTATCCACCATAACTTCCTATGTACCTTTCGTGGCGTTCCCCTTCTTGTTTCGGTACGTAGGTCGACATAGAGATTTTCAATGGAATTCCAAGATTTCACTCTAAACAAGGGATACTTTGAGGCCTATGACAAGTGATTCTTAGAAAAACTCACTAATGGTCCACTTGTTCAAATTTAGGTTCTCTAGGGTGAGGCATTTGATTCCACAACCGCAAAAAAAGTCTAGCTCGATTCTATAGCCGGATTGGAAACTTCTCTTTGTTTTGAGTTCGCGCTGAAATCAGCGCCAGCAGTCCCTAATGTCACATCCAGAAACATATATTAACGGTTGAGGAACGCAACGCAATTGATCCTACCATCATCTAACCTATCCACCATAACTTCCTATGTACCTTTTGTTGGCGTTCCCCCTTCTTGTTTCGGCACGTAGGTCGACATAGAGATTTTCAATGGAATTCCAAGATTTCACTCTAAACAAATGCTACTTTGAGGCCTATGACAAGTGATTCTTAGAAAAACTCTCTAATGGTCCACTTGTTCAAATTTAGGTTCTCTAGGGTGAGGCATTTGATTCCACAACGGCAAAAAAGTCTAGCTCGTTTCTATAGCCGGATTGAAAACTTCTCTTTGTTTTGAGTTTGCTCTGAAATCAGCGCCAGCAGTCCCTAATGTCACATCCAGAAACATATATTAATGGATGAGGAACGCAACGCAATTGATCCTACCATCATCTAACCTATCCACCATAACTTCCTATGTACCTTTCGTGGCGTTCCCCCTTCTTGTTTTGATGCGTAGGTCAACATAGAGATTTTAGATGGAATTCCAAGATTTCACTCTAAACAAGGGCTACTTTGAGGCCTATGACAAGTGATTCTTAGAAAAACTCTCTAATGGGTCCACTTGTTCAAATTTAGGTTCTCTAGGGTGAGGCATTTGATTCCACAACCGCAAAAAAAAATCTAGCTCGTTTCTATAGCCGATTGGAAACTTCTCTTTGTTTTGAGTTCGCGCTGAAATCAGCGCCAGCCGATCCCCTAATGTCACATCCAGAAACATATATTAACGGTTAAGGAACGCAACGCAATTGATCCTACCATCATCTAACCTATCCACCATAACTTCCTATGTACCTTTCGTGGCCCCCTTCTTGTTTTGGTACGTAAGTCGATATAGAGATTTTCAATGGAATTGCAAGATTTCACTCTAAACAAGGGCTACTTTGAGGCCTATGACAAGTGATTCTTAGAAAAACTCACTAATGGTCCACTTGTTCAAATTTAGGTTCTCTAGGGTGAGGCATTTGATTCCACAACCGCAAAAAGTCTAGCTCGATTCTATAGCCGGATTGGAAACTTCTCTTTGTTTTGAGTTCGCTCTGAAATCATTTGCAGTCCCTAATGTCACATCTAGAAACATATATTAACGGTTGAGGAACGCAACGCAATTGATCCTACCATCATCTAACCTATCCGCCATAACTTCCTATGTACCTTTCATGGCGTTCCCCTTCTTGTTTCGGTACGTAGGTCAACATAGAGATTTTCAATGGAGTTCCAAGATTTCACTCTAAACAAGGGCTACTTTGAGGCCTATGACAAGTGATTCTTAGAAAAACTCTCTAATGGTCCACTTGTTCAAATTTACGTTCTCTAGGGTGAGGCATTTGATTCCTGTTGGGACCTAACTTTGATTTCTGTCTTAACTTTCGTCCCAAACTTTGAAGATTTCAGAATACTTACAGAACAACAGCAAAGTTCTACATCGAAGATAACTTCGCGAGACTTTGGCTTCGTGAAGAAACAACAAGTACGAAATAAGATAGATTGAAGTCAAGGATCCAAGCGAAGATGACCACGGAGGCTTCGTGGCGGAATCATGAAAATCCATTCCAAGAAAATGAAAAGCGTCGCGAAGATGAATATTGTCTCCAAAAGCATCGCGAAGATGAAGGGCGTATCTTCGCTTAGAAAGACATTTTGTAGAAGATCATTTCGGGATTCTTAATGATTCTGTACAACTACGAAGCCAAGGGAGCCTATAAATACCCCCTGACATCCTTTGTAAACGCCATGTTGAATGGCCACTTTGTAAACCATATCATCATCAATAACATGTTGTGTTGAACATTTACCCAACATCTTGGCGCCCACCGTTTGTGTGAGCAACGATCTATCCCACGGCCATCAAGAAATCATGGGAAGACCTCCCAAGAACAAGTCGGCAAGCGTTGCCGAGGAAACAACAACAGAGAATGAAGTACCAAGAACAAGCGAAGACAATATCTCCAAAGAAATCACTTCTCAAGAAAGTCAGAGTGAAGAAGCAAGAAAGTTACAAGAACTAGAAGAAGAACTGATCAAGAAACAAAAAGAGCTTGAGGCTTGCAAAGCCAGAACCAGAGAAAAGACAATGAAACAAAGAATAGAGGAAGCTGAAGCAAAGTTAAGAAGATTGAATGAAGAGCTCAATGACCAAGACCGCGAAGTCATCATCACAAGCGAAGTCAAAACAAATCAGAACAATAAGAAGGCAATAGTCACAATCGACCCAGATTCCCCATTATCAGTAGACTTACAAATGGCAAAATGGCCAAAAGGCTTCAAATTCAACGTCATACCAACTTATGAAGGTTTGACAGATCCAAGACAATTCTTGATGAGCTTCGAAGCAGCTGTTGAATCAGGAGGAGGCGATGATAAAACACTAGCGAAGGCACTTATAATGGCAATGAAAGGGCCAGCTCAAAAATGGTACGCTTCGCTCAAGCCAAGATCCCTCAAAAATTGGGAACAACTCAGAACAACTCTACTAGTTGATTTCCAAGGGTTTCAACATACATGACTAACAAGTGATGATTTGTTTGACATCAAGCAATACCCAAAAGAGCAATAATCCAATATTACAAGAGGTTCATTCAAATGAAGACCCAAATTCCAGATGTATCAGACGAAGTCGTCATCATTGCTGCAATCAGGGGCCTCAGAGCCGGACAATTGTCTTCGCACCTCAAGAGGGAAAGACCAACAACTGTTGCCCAATTGTATGAAGAATTTCAAAAATATGCAAGATCAGACGATGATTTCAGAAAGAAAACTGAGGAAGAGAATGCACAAAGAAATCAAGCGAAGTCAAACAATCAGTTCAAACCACAAAATTTCGAGCGAAGACCATACCACCATCAATATCAACCACCACTTCGCGTAAACCAAATTAACAATGAGCAAAGCGAAGACAACATTCAGGCACAAAATAACCAGCGAAGCCAGTACAACAACAGAAACTTCAATAACAGCCAAAGAGGAGGTTTCAATCAAAGATTCGGGGAAAGAAGGATTTTAAAGCCTGAAGAAATGTATTGCATCATTCATGGCAAAGGGGCTGGCCACACATCGAAGATGTGCCCAATGGTGAAGAAGAGCATAGAGCAAGTACAACAAGAGGGCAAATTGATGGAGAATCAAAGATCAATAAACTTTTTGTCTCAAGCAAGCACTTCGCATAATCAAGCATACTTTGATCCAAGTTACAACCAACAAGCATTACCAGGACCACCTCCGATATACAATTGTCAACCATTGGCCATGGCCCCGCCACAGTGGGGACAAATACAAAGTCCTCAAACTGAAGCTTCGGTGGCAAATAACACACCAAGTATCCAAAACAATGGCTCACCAGCAGTATCAACAGCAAGCAGAGGCAGAATAATGACAATTTGTGGAGGGAACAACATAGAGCATGCAACCAACAACGAGAGAAGAAACTATTTTCGAAGAATCAACGCAATAACAATGGAGGGACCTTACAAGAAAACAAGATGGTCACACCAACCAATCATCTTCACGGAACAAGACATGAAACTTAAAGACTATCCACACATGGACGCCATGGTCATAGAAGCAAACATTGATGGATGGGATGTTACAAAAATCTTAGTGGATGGAGGGAGCTCCGCGGACATACTCTTCGCATCAACACTAGATATAATGCAAATAAAAAGACAAAACACGAAGGGGCGAATATCCATTGGTTGGCTTCGGCGGTAAAAGGATAAATTCAATCGGAAGAATTGTGCTACCAACATCTTTCAAGACACAAAACAACGCAAGAACAGAACAAGTGGCGTTTGATGTTGTTGAAATGCATAGCCAGTATAATGCAATATTCGGAAGAGGAAGCTTAAATATATTCGAAGTTGCAATCAACTACTCCTACTTATGCATGAAAGTTCCAAAGAATCAATGGACCAATATCAATCCATGGAAATCAAACAGAAGCAAGAAACATTGAAAAAGATTCAGCTCTAGCTCAAAGAAATGTCTTGGCCATAGAAGAAATCGAAGAAGAAGAAGACATGACAGAGAACGCGAAGTCACAAAAGAAAGCGAAGACATGTTCCAAGGCGTAAAACCAAAGAAGTTTTGTTAGATCCAATGGTAACAGACAAGAAAGTCATCATAGGAGCCAATCTAGCAAAAGAAGAGGAAGAACAGTTGATAAGTTTTCTAAGAAGCAATCAGATGTCTTCGCATGGTCGGCAAAAGACCTAGAAGGAGTCAGCAGAGACATTATCGAGCATCGCCTAAACATCGACCCAAGTTACAAACCAAAGAAACAAAAGCTACGAAAGATCTCCGAAGATAGAACAATAGTCGCGAAGGCTGAAGTACGTAGATTGCTTGACGCTGAAGGTCATAAGAGAAGTCCAATTCACAACTTGGTCGGCAAATATTGTGATGGTAAAGAAAAGCAATGGAAAATGGAGAATGTGCATAGACTTCATGGATCTAAACAAAGCTTGCCCTAAAGACAACTTTCCTTTACCAAGAATTGACACACTTGTCGATCAAGCCGTAGGAAGTGAGATGCTAAGTTTCCTAGATTGTTTCTCGTGATATCATCAAATTTACATGAAGAAAGAAGATGAAGAAAAGACAAGCTTCATCACACCATTTGGAACTTATTGCTTCCAAAGAATGGCAGAGAGGCTTCGCAATGCTGGGTCAAGCTTCATCAGAATGACTTCGGTAGCACTCAAAGATCAAATCGGAGACAATCTGCTGGCATATGTTGATGACATAATAGTAAAAAGCAAGAAACGCGAAGACCACATAAAAGATTTGAAGCAAACGTTCAAAAATCTGAGAAAATCAAATCTCAAACTCAATCCTGAGAAATGTACCTTCTGTTGTGCGAGAAGGGCAAGATCCTCGGATGTATAGTTTCAGCAAAAGGCATTGACCCAAATCCAGAGAAGATAAAAGCAATCATGCAAATAGAAGTTCCAAAGAACATCAAAGACATCCAAAAGCTAACAGAAGATTGGCTTCACGAATAGATTCATATCAAAGTCGCAGAAAAAAGCTTCCCAATTTTTCAAGCACTCAAAGGAGCGAAGACAAACTTCACATGGGGAGAAGAGCAACAAAAAGCTTTTGAAGAAATAAAGAAGTATCTCTCAAATCCTTCAACATTAACAACACCGAACATTGATCAAAAATTACTTTTGTACATCTCAGCATCCGAGAAAGTTGTAAGTGCAGTCTTGGTACAAGAAAGAGAAAAAGACCATGCGAAGAAACAAGAACCAATATACTTTGTCTCCGAAGCCCTTTCAGGCTCAAAAATGTTCTACTCAGAAATTGAAAAGATAGCATATGCAGTACTCATGGCAACAAGAAAGTTGAAACATTACTTCCTGGCACACAAAGTAAGAATCCCAATGAATCAACCACTCAAAGATGTACTCCAAAGTTGTAAATCTTCTGGAAGGCTTGGCAAATGGGCAGCTGAAATCTCACAATACTTCATTGAATTTGAGAAAAGAACAACAATAAAATCTCAAGTATTGGCAGATTTTATCTCGCATTGACACCAAAGAACAAGCCACGAAGATCAAAAAGGTCATCAAGAATGGACTTTGTCTTGTCAAGAATGGACAATGAATTGCGATGGAGCATGGGGCTCCGCAGGGGCTGGTGTAGCAGCAATAATAACTTCGCCGTCCGGTATCAAAATGAAATACGCAGCAAGACTAGAATTTCGATGTACAAACAACATCGCGGAATATGAAGCAGTGTTGCTGGGGCTTCGCAAGGCAAGAGCAATGGGAGTACAAAAATCCCGATCAAAACAGATTCTCAGGTTGTTGCAGGCCACGTTGAGAAAAGTTACAAGGCAAAAGATCCTGAACTAGCGAAGTATTTGCAAAGCGTCAGAGATAAAGAAAAACACTTCGAAGGGTTCACACAAGACGAAGCATCTCAAGAACAAACAACGAAGAAGCAGATGAAATTGCAAAGGCAGCAGCCCAAAAAGTAAAATTGCCACCAGATGTGTTTTACCAAGTACTCTTAGAATCTTCAATAAAAGCAAAAATCGAAGAACCAAAGTACATCCACATCATTGAAAGCGAAGATTGGAGATCAGAAATAATAGCCTTTCTAAGAGGATTCTATGAGCCGAAAGCGAAGCCAAAGAAACAAGAATGAAGCACAAAACAAGAAATTACAAGCTCATCAATAATCAACTTTTCAAGCTCATCAATAATCAATAATCAACTCAAATGCATTTCAACCTAAGAAGGCAAAGAATTGCTACAAGAAATACATAGTGGAACATGTGGAAATCATGCAGCCCAAGAGCCATAGCAGAAAGGCGTTTAGACAAGGGTTCTATTGGCCAACACTCAAAAAGATAGTAAGGAAATAGTGAAAACTTGTCACAATTGCCAAATTTCAGCAAGCAAGTCAAATGCCCTAGCTAATCCAATTCAAAGACATTGAACCAACTTGGCCACTTGCAAGATGGGGAATAGACATAATTGGGAAACTCCCACCAGCTCAAGGCAACCATCAATATGCAGTTGTTGCGGTTGAGTATTTCACAAAGTGGATAGAAGCTTAAGCCAATCACGAATATGTCATCCACAACAATGAAGAAGTTTCTTTGGCAAAATATAATCTGCAGATTTGGAGTCCCAAGACACATAACCCTAGATAATGGAACTCAATTTGATAGCGAAGATTTCAGAAGCTATTGTGAAAATTTGGGAATTCAACTTTGCTTCGCATCGACGGGTATCCTCAATCAAATGGTGCCGTTGAAAGAGCAAATGGCATAATATGTGTGGGAATTTCAAAAAATCTAGTGGGACTCCCAAAAGGAAAATGGGTTGAAGAATTACCAAGGATTATTTGGAGTCACAATACAACCACAACAAGATCAACGAAGTTTACGCCTTTCAAACTATTATACGGAGACGAAGCAATGACTCCAGAAGAAATACAATTCGAAGGACCAAGAACAAATGTTGAAATAACAAGCGAAGAAGATCAAAAGACAAGCAAAGATTTGCTCGAAGAGGAAAGAAACCAAGCCGTGATGAATCTCAGAAAGTACCAAGAAGAAACAAGCAAATGGTACAACAAGAAAGTAGTGAAAAGAGAACTACAACCAGGAGACTTTGTGCTCAAGAGGAAAAGGAACGAAGACACCGTGGGAAAGTTCTAACAGAAATGGGAAGGACCCTTTGTCATAACAAAATCAAACAGGCAAGGATCTTACCACTTGGAGAACCTCAAGGGAGATGAGTTAAGCCACACTTGGAACATTAAGGATCTTCGCAAGTATTATCCATAGATTTTACTTTGTTCAAGTTTTTTGTAAATAACCAAGTTAGATTCAATTTCTTAGAAGCATTTTATCATTTCAATCAAGAGTCACTCTTTTTCCACTCGGGGAAGCCCTTCGCGAGTGAGTGGTTTTTTAACGAGGCGACTCTATTGTAAATTCTCATATCAAATATAAATGAGAAAGTAGTTTCCCCAACTTGTGCATTTTTTACCATTCTTCCGTTCACTACGAAGTCTGAAAAGCAAAATGCTTTAACATCGGCTAAAAGTTTTCACAAAACAATTAGCAAGTAGGTATAATTTAAGTACAAAACTAAAATTATTACCTACAAATTCTCTAAGGAGAATGTTTGGCTTCAAAACGAAGTCTTCGCCCCCACTTCACAAAAAAAGAAGGGGACGACGTTTTCAAAATTCTCTAAGGAGAATGTTTGGCTTCAAAACGAAGTCTTCGCCCCCACTTCGCAAAAAAAGAAGGGGATGACGTTTTCAAAATTCTCTAAGGAGAATGTTTGGCTTCAAAACAAAGTCTTCGCTCCCACTTCGCAAAAAAAGAAGGGGACGACGTTTTCAAAATTCTCTAAGGAGAATGTTTGGCTTCAAAACGAAGTCTTCGCTCCCATTTCGCAAAAAAAGAAGGGATGACGTTTTCAAAATTCTCTAAGGAGAATGTTTGGCTTCAAAACGAAGTCTTCGCTCCCACTTCGCAAAAAAAGAAGGGGACGACGTTTTGAAAATTCTCTAACGAGAATGTTTGGCTTCAAATTGAAGTCTTCGCTCTCACTTCATAAAAAGAGAAGACATTTTCTAAATCTTTCAAATCAAAAAAGATTATTGCTCCAAGTAAAAATCTCCATTATTGCTCCATACATACAAAGAGACAAGTTTACATAAAAGATATTAATACATCTTACAAAGCATTTATTCAAGTTTACACACAGCATGAACATACAAAGTTTAAACAATCAAAACTCTTCGTAAGCAACACTAGTTGCTTTGCTTCGCTCAAAATATCTTCGACAACTTCATTAATTATTTTGTCCGCCGTATCTTGGAAACTATCCCCAAAAATAAAACTTGGGGATGCGCTTGAGCACGATGACTGAAACAAAAGAATATCTTAAGAACCGAGACAAAGGCATGACGAAAATAAAAACTTAAGCAACACAAATGTTACCTGTCCAATAGTACTAAAATCAACAACCCTAGGCATCTTATAAGAGTCCTTTGCTTCGGACTTCCCAAGACATTTATCCACAAAACCGCCAATATCAACACTACCGGAAGCTTCCAAAAATTCTGAAGTCTCAAAAACAAAATTATCCTTAGCAACCATAAGAGGCAAAACAGCAACGATATCTTGCGCAGGCTTCGCTTGAGAAACCTGCGCAGGATATTCCAAAGTCAAAATTTGGCACAAATATCACAAACACAACTTAGCTTCGCAATAATAATAACTTCGCATATGCATAAAACGTAAGTTCAAGTAAAACCACATAAGTCGTTAACTTAAACATATTTACAACACTTCGACAAACATGTTTTTTGGTCATCTCCCAGAACACTCAAACAAAAACTACTCCATAAAAACAGCTAGCCTCTTCACTCACTAGCATTGTTCTTCTCTCTCTCTTCTTCTTCACGGGCCTTCCGTTCCTCTTCCTCTTTCAGTTTCCTCAAACCTTCTTCCTCCTGTAAGATGTCAAGTTCAAGCCGTTAAAAGATAGAGTCAGAAAACCAATAAATAAAAACAAGTAAAAAAGGAACAACTTAATAAAAAAAAGAGAGGAAAACATAGTACCCTTCTCAGTTTCTCCTTCACTTTTTCAAGGCAGTGTTCTCGCCCACAATTGCACCAGTATTGTTCAAAAAAAATTTTGCACAACAAGTGTGTGCGTGGAGAAATCTTGTTAACAGCATCTCCAGGAAATTTAAAATTCTCATCAGCAAAGGTATCACATAAAGGATCTTTAGCTTCTTTCATGAGATGAAGGAGTGCTCGAGTAGAGTACATGACACTCGTATCTGAGGCAGCTTGAATCATAACCCCAAGATCTTCATATTGCCTACAGAGCCAGCTGAAAAATGGGTCATACTCTCCAAGATCCCAGCAAGCATCCTCTGGCATAGCCCCCTATTTCTCATAAGCTTGTTTGCAAAGCTCCCAAGTTCTATTGAACCTTCGCATCATGAGTTCGTCAGTTTCAGTCTTCTTTTTCTCCAAAGATGCTTTTTCTTTCTTAAGAGTATCAATGGTGGCCTTCGCTGCTTCGAGTTGCCGATCTCTTTCTTTGATAGTATCCGAAGCCCCATGATATAACCGATCAAGCCTATGCCACTCATCAACCGCATCACCTCTTTCTTTTTCCTTAGCAGCAAATTCGGATTTCAGAGATTCAATCTCACTTAAAAGCGACTTCTCGCGAATAGCAAAAGCAGTGGCGCTATCCTCAAGAGATTTTCTGAGACCTCTCTGAACAAGAGCACCCTATAGACAAAAAGAAACTAGTCAGGAGTAAAATCTAAACAAGCCAACTTCACACACAAAGAAAACAAAGAAATATACCTTGTACATCAAATTTAGCCCAACATCAGCTAACTCTAATGGGTTCATCTTCGCCAACTCCTCCTCAGCTTCAGGTACTGAAAAAGCATCATCAATGCACTTTGACAATTGCTTTTCTGGCTTCTTCGGAAGCACCCGAAGCTTATCTATTCCCACCCCAACAAACTTATAGGAGTCCAAGTTGACTCTGCTTTCAAAACAAAACTTCAAAGTGTTCTCCAAAGATTTTGAGATGTCTTCGGAGGAAATCTCTTGAGCGCTAGCAGCAACTTGCGGAGTTGGCTGGTCTCCAAAGAACATCCTTCATTGATCCAACATCAACAACTTTTTCTTGAGATGAGGTCGATGCATCAGGAAAAAATTCAGCTGAAACAAACAAAAAACAACCTCACAAAAACAATCTTAAAACACAAGAATGACAAAGACAAAATAAGAGAACTCACAAACTTTCTCCCCATCCTTCAACGGACAATGAATCTTCTCTTGATTCTCGACATTAATTAGCGACTCCGACAAACGGCTCCGCTGATCAGCCTCAGCCTCATCATCTACCACATCATCAAAATCGTCAAAAGAAAATTTAGCAGTCCTCGTTCCTTTCTTTTGAAGTTTCTCTTTCGCAACTTCAACAGACTTCTCAGCTCTTTCCTTCAAAGATTTTTCTGCAACAAGAGAAAAAAAAAGAAGGAAGAAGAATAAAAACAAGTTTCAAAAATAAGGTCAAAATAGTAGAGGAAACACATAAAGACTCCTACTTAAAGCATCTTCACTCAACGCACCAGTCTTTTCTCCAACATTTCCCTCGGAAACTTTCACAGGTTCTGAGGTAGGCTTCGCTAATGTCTTCTCAGCAACACTGGCTTCTTCATCAATAGCTTTCTCAGAAACTAAAGCTTCTGGAGCCGAAAAAGGGTTCTCTGGCAAATGACTCATGTAAATATCTTTAGCTAACTTAGCTAATCTAGGACAATCATGTTCATCACATGAATCTAACTTCGCTGGAAAATCAGGAGTTGGATCCCTAAGCCTAGGTGAAGAAGGAGATGCAGTACCAGTAGGAGAAGCTTCCGACATAACAACATCAGCAATAGCGTCTTCGCCAACCTTGCCTGAAGCTCCCAAGTTCTGCGAAGACCCAAAATTTTGCAAACATTCAGCAAGTGGAGTAAGCAAATTCGGTGTCAAACCAGTAGGAGCAAAGATTTTACAAATTTCCCTCACCTCCAAATCCTGAACAAAAGTATCAGCATTCGAGCCATCAACTTCACTATCGATCAAGTCTAAATTATCAAGCAAGGATGGCACTACCTTCTTAGCCTTCTTCTTTTGAGGCTTCGCGACAAGGTCTCGAGTTGATCAGCGAGAAACAACCCTCTTAAAGGCCTTTTGCCATTCTTCTCTTCCTCTTCAACTTTTGGCTCGGGCTTGCATTCAAAACGTCCTTTTATCCTTCCAAGGGGCAAAACTTAACAACTCCCTTTTTTACCGGTTTTTAGGTCATATTATGGTAAAATCAATAGTTATACCAACCATCTAACCCATTTGTTTTTTGAGGCAATAATCTCATCCATCGTCTTTCTTTCCGTATCCAAAGTATATTTTCAAAGCAAATCCACTCAATTTTTCAACATCCGCAACAAACTATGAAGTTCATACAAAAACAGAAGGCATCAATGTCTGGCTTACATTTTGACCCTATCCCACAGGGAAACATGTACAACTTGATCCCTCGCATTAGGAGTCAAGTGATGCATCTCAATGTTGAATTTCTTGAAAATTTCCTCAAGAAAATTTTGAGGAGGCATGCGAAGACCCGCAGCAGAACAAATCTTTGAACATGATGCACTCATCGAGGCTTTGGCTTAGGAACTTTCTCATTAACCCTCTTAAAGGCCTATACTGACTTCCCCGAGAATTCCATCTTTAACCATCTTCTTAAAGTCTTCTCCAGTCATTTTGCAAGACCAAATGTCAACGAAATCCTATCATCCGGTAGCAACTCGGGGGTAAACTTAAAAATCGAAAAGCCCTTCATCCGAATTATCTTCAAATTTATTCTTCATCGGACTTCTTGCTGGTGAGAACCAATAGTTATCATCAACAAGAGCCATTCTAAAATTAAAGGAAAAAATATCACTTAGAATCATGAGAAACAAGAATAAATGAACTTCCAAGAAAAAGTATATCCAACAAGAAAAAGTTTCGCTTGAAGGTTGAAAATTTCAACTTCGAAAATCGACTTCGCGTCGCTGAAATTTTTTCAAAGGTGGCCCCTCTTCGAAAAGGTGAAGAAAATAGGGGGTCCTTACATTTTATAGACCCCTTCGGTCAAACGGTCAAACAAGCCGTTAAAAATCAGCATGTCCGCGAAGTCAAAATCAAAATTCAAAGTCCAACTCTCAAAGTTGAATTTTTGAAAACAAAGTTTTTAACAAAACTTTGATTCGGAGGCATGCCTTTGAAGTCGGCCTTCGCCCACGAAACAAATCTTTGGGACCTATTTGATTTCACTTAACTTTCGTCCCAAACTTTGAAGATTTCAGGATACTTTCTCATTACGGCAAAGTTCTACATCGAAGATAACTTCCACGAGACTTTGGCTTTAAGAAACCATCTTCTTAAAGATAGATTCTCAAGGATCCATTTTGACCAAGACCAAGGCTTCAAATGAATCATGAAAATCCATTCCTAGAAAATGAAAAGCGTCGCGAAGATGAATATTGTCTCCAAAAGCATCTTCAGATGAAGGGCGTATCTTCGCTTAGAAAGACATTTTGTAGAAGATCATTTCATTCTTAATGATTCTTGCTCGTGACTACGAACCGGTTGGGATATAAATCCCCAACATCCATTGTAAAATTTGAATGGCCAAAACCATATCATCATCAATAACATGTTGAGAAACATTTACCCAATAAATTCCACAACCAAGAAAAAAAGTTTAGCTCGATTCTATAGCCAAATTGGAAACCTCTTTGTTTTGAGTTCGCGCTGAAATCAAAGGAAAATCCCTAATGTCACATCCGAAACATATATTTTTCAAGGAATGCAACGTGGATCCTACCATCATCTAACCTATCCACCAAAACTTCCTATGTACCTTTAGCGTTCCCCTTATTGTTTTTGATGCGTAGGTCGACATAGAGATTTTCAATGGAATTCCAAGATTTCAAAAACAAGGGCTACTTTGAGGCCTATGACAAGTGATTCAAAAACTCACTAATGGTCCAACTTCAAATTTAGGTTCTCTAGGGTGAGGCATTTGATTCCACAACCGAAAAAAAAGTCTTTTAACATTCTGTTATGATTGAAACTTCTCTTTGTTTTGAGTTCCTTTGAAATCAGCCCAGCAGCCCCTAATGTCACATCCAGAAACATATATTAACGATTGAGGAACGCAACTTTTGATCCTACCATCATCTAACCTATCCAACATAACTTTGAAGATTTTCTTGTTTCTGATACACGTAGGTCGACATAGAGATTTTCAATGGAATTCCAAGATTTCACTATAAACAAGGGATACTTTGAGGCCTATGACAAGTGATTCTTACAAAAAACTCACTAATGGTCCACTTGTTCAAATTTAGGTTCTTTAGGACCACGAGGCATTTGATTCCACAACCATTCAAAAAAAGTCTAGCTCGATTCTGAGAGATTGGAAACTTCTCTTTATGTTGAGTTCACGCTGATGAAGGGCGAAAAGCCCTAATGTCACATCCAGAAAGACACATTTAACGTTGAGGAACGCAACTTAATGATCCTACCATCATCTAACCTATCCACCATAACTTCCTATGTACCTTTCGACATCCCCTTCTTGTTTTGGTACGTAGGTCGACATAGAGATTTTCATTGAAATTCCAAGATTTCACTCTAAACAATATACTTTGAGGCCTATGACAAGTTGTTCGTTGAAAATTCACTAATGGTCCACTTGTTCAAAAAGGTTCTCTAGGGTGAGGTATTTGATTCCAAACCCAAAAAAAGTCTAGCTCAGTTCTATAGCCGGATTGGAAACTTCTCTTTATTTTGAGTTCGCTGAAATCAGCGCCGGCCAGATCCCTAATGTCACATCCGTAAAACATATATTAACGGTTGAGGAACGCAACGCAATTGATCCTACCATCATCTAACCTATCCACCATAACTTCCTATGTACCTTTCATGGCGTTCCCCTTCTTGTTTTGGTACATAGGTCGACATAGAGATTTTCAATGGAATTCTAAAATTTCACTCTAAACAAGGGCTACTTTGAGGCCTATGACAAGTGATTCTTAGAAAAACTCTCTAATGGTCCACTTGTTCAAATTTAGGTTCTCTAGGGTGAGGCATTTGATTCCACAACCGTAAAAAGTCTAGCTCAATTCTATAGCCAGATTGGAAACTTCTCTTTGTTTTGAGTTCGCGCTAAAATCAGCGCCCGCCCCTAATGTCACATCCAGAAACATATATTAACGGTTAAGGAACGCAACGCAATTGATCCTACCATCATCTAACCTATCCAACATAACTTCCTATGTACCTTTCGTGGCGTTCCCCTTCTTGTTTCGGTACGTAGGTCGACATAGAGATTTTCAATGGAATTCCAAGATTTCACTATAAACAAGGGATACTTTGAGGCCTATGACAAGTGATTCTTAGAAAAACTCACTAATGGTCAACTTATTCAAATTTAGGTTCTCTAGGGTGAGGCATTTGATTCCACAACCGCAAAAAAGTCTAGCTCGATTCTATAGCCGGATTGGAAACTTCTCTTTATGTTGAGTTCGCGCTGAAATCAGCGCCAGCAGTCCCTAATGTCACATCCAGAAACACATATTAACGGTTGAGGAACGCAACGCAATTGATCCTACCATCATCTAACCTATCCACCATAACTTCCTATGTACCTTTCGTAGCGTTCCCCTTCTTGTTTCGGTACGTAGGTCGACATAGAGATTTTCAATGGTATTCCAAGATTTCACTCTAAACAAGGGATACTTTGAGGCCTATGACAAGTGATTCGTAGAAAAACTCACTAATGGTCCACTTGTTCAAATTTAGGTTCTCTAGGGTGAGGCATTTGATTCCACAACCGCAAAAAAGTCTAGCTCGGTTCTGTAGCCGGATTGGAAACTTCTCTTTATTTTGAGTTCGCGCTGAAATCAGCGCCAGCAGTCCCTAATGTCACATCCAGAAACATATATTAACGGTTGAGGAACGCAACGCAATTGATCCTATCATCATCTAACCTATCCACCATAACTTCCTATGTACCTTTCGTGGCGTTCCCCTTCTTGTTTCGGTACGTAGGTCGACATAGAGATTTTCAATGGAATTCCAAAATTTCACTCTAAACAAGTGCTACTTTGAGGCCTATGACAAGTGATTCTTAGAAAAACTCTCTAATGGTCCACTTGTTCAAATTTAGGTTCTCTAGGGTGAGGCATTTGATTCCACAACCGCAAAAAAGTCTAGCTCAATTCTATAGCCAGATTGGAAACTGCTCTTTGTTTTGAGTTCGCGCTAAAATCAGCGCCAGCAGTCCCTAATGTCACATCCAGAAACATATATTAACGGTTAAGGAACGCAACGCAATTGATCCTACCATCATCTAACCTATCCAACATAACTTCCTATGTACCTTTCGTGGCGTTCCCCTTCTTGTTTCGGTGACGTTGGTCGACATAGAGATTTTCAATGGAATTCCAAGATTTCACTCTAAACAAGGGATATTTTGAGGCCTATGACAAGTGATTCTTACAAAAACTCACTAATGGTCAACTTATTCAAATTTAGGTTCTCTAGGGTGAGGCATTTGATTCCACAACCGCAAAAAAGTCTAGCTCGATTCTATAGCCGGATTAGAAACTTCTCTTTATGTTGAGTTCGCGCTGAAATCAGCGCCAGCAGTCCCTAATGTCACATCCAGAAACATATATTAACGGTTGAGGAACGCAACGCAATTGATCCTACCATCATCTAACCTATCCACCATAACTTCCTATGTACCTTTAAATAGCGCGTTCCCCTTCTTGTTTCGATGACGTAGGTCGACATAGAGATTTTCAATGGAATTCCAAGATTTCACTCTAAACAAGGGATACTTTGAGGCCTATGACAAGTGATTCTTAGAAAAACTCACTAATGGTCCACTTGTTCAAATTTAGGTTCTCTAGGGTGAGGCATTTGATTCCACAACCGCAAAAAAGTCTAGCTCGGTTCTGTAGCCGGATTGGAAAATTCTCTTTATTTTGAGTTCGCGCTGAAATCAGTGCCAGCAGTCCCTAATGTCACATCCAGAAACATATATTAACGGTTGAGGAACGCAACGCAATTGATCCTACCATCATCTAACCTATCCACCATAACTTCCTATGTACCTTTCGTGGCGTTCCCCTTCTTGTTTCGGTACGTAGGTCGACATAGAGATTTTCAATGGAATTCCAAAATTTCACTCTAAACAAGTGCTACTTTGAGGCCTATGACAAGTGATTCTTAGAAAAACTCTCTAATGGTCCACTTGTTCAAATTTGGGTTCTCTAGGGTGAGGCATTTGATTCCACAACCGCAAAAAAGTCTAGCTCAATTCTATAGCCAGATTGGAAACTTCTCTTTGTTTTGAGTTCGCGCTAAAATCAGCGCCAGCAGTCCCTAATGTCACATCCAGAAACATATATTAACGGTTAAGGAACGCAACGCAATTGATCCTACCATCATCTAACCTATCCACCATAACTTCCTATGTACCTTTCGTGGCGTTCCCCTTCTTGTTTCGGTACGTAGGTCGACATAGAGATTTTCAATGGAATTCCAAGATTTCACTCTAAACAAATGCTACTTTGAGGCCTATGACAAGTGATTCTTAGAAAAACTCTCTAATGGTCCACTTGTTCAAATTTAGGTTCTCTAGGGTGAGGCATTTGATTCCACAACGGCAAAAAAGTCTAGCTCGATTCTATAGCCGGATTGAAAACTTCTCTTTGTTTTGAGTTTGCTCTTAAATCAGCGCCAGCAGTCCCTAATGTCACATCCAGAAACATATATTAATGGTTGAGGAACGCAACGCAATTGATCCTACCATCATCTAACCTATCCACCATAACTTCCTATGTACCTTTCGTGGCGTTCCCCTTCTTGTTTCGGTACGTAGGTCGACATAGAGATTTTCAATGGAATTCCAAGATTTCACTCTAAACAAGGGCTACTTTGAGGCCTATGACAAGTGATTCTTAGAAAAACTCTCTAATGGTCCACTTGTTCAAATTTAGGTTCTCTAGGGTGAGGCATTTGATTCCACAACCGCAAAAAAGTCTAGCTCGATTCTATAGCCAAATTGGAAACTGCTCTTTGTTTTGAGTTCGCGCTGAAATCAGCACCAGCAGTCCCTAATGTCACATCCAGAAACATATATTAACGGTTAAGGAACGCAACTGTTGGCACAAAATCTGACTCCTGCGCCGCACACACTGACAAGCCGGAATAGCTGGCTTTACTCGACTGCCCGAGTGTCTTGATCCGAGGCGTGCTTGTCAATTTGACCTATTAATTAACAAGGAGGTAAACATGAGATCTGGAACATGCCTGGTGAGACCAAGATAGTTCCGTATGTATGGCTCTAAGGCCAGTTATAACGACATATAGCTATGAGAGCTATCTATCAGCATATAATGAATGCATTCGGTAAGCATGTATAAAGATGTGATGTAATAACATTTGCCGAATGATCATGGAAGACATGTTTGAAGAAGTAAAGTCGATCATCAAGATATGATATCATAAAGCTCTGTTGCATAGATCAAATTAATTGACAACATGGAACATAAGCAGGTAACTCATAAATATAAACCTAATCTAAATGACACATGCATAGGTTTCATCCAACTAGTCTGCCGCACGTCTAGCCTTCCTAAACCCGTCAAGCTTAAACCCTTGCAAGCTAATCCACCGCATGATACGACTTGCTACAGATCTAAACCACTTACCACAACTAGATCAATCCACCGCATGATACAATCTAACCATGATAAGCTAAAAGCACGCATACATCTAAATAGATCTATAAATACTCATTACTCGTTGGAGCGTGTATGCATAAACAAGTAAAGTACACATGCAAGCTTAATCTAAAGCAAAGTCAGAGATTTATTCCTATTAGTCCTAACAGCAATCCATCGCATGATACACTGCAACAAGCTAATCCACCGCTTGATACGGCTTGCCAGACTAATCATCCTAAACCCTTTTCGTCCTAACAGCTATCCACCGCATGATACACTGCAACAAGCTAATCCACCGCATGATACAGCTTGCCAGACTAGACTCTAACGATAGGTAGACTTACACATGCAAGATACAAGTAGATACATAACTGTATTCGGCAAGATTGCCGAATCAGGGTCCATGAAGAAGGAACTCACACGCAAAACCTTAGCCTGCCGCACGACTCATGACTAAACGTGTACAAACCCACAACATGTAGCAACTTAGATTGTTCTAAGCCCGGCTATGATGAACAAATAGATCTAATGACATGATTGAGATAAACATTGAAAGCATTGATGACATCTAGATCTAACAAAAGATAAAGCCGAGCCACATCAATCTAAATTGGGCAAAAGTGTGTGCAATCATAATTAAAATAATAAATAAGAAGAAGCATGCACCACTTGGTAACTTAATGAATTCACTAGACTGCCAAATCTAATGAAGCCGATAACTAGCCCCAAGCTAGATCTTAGCCTGCCGCACAACTCATGATCTAACAAAGAACCCTCTTGCTCCATAGCCTAAATCCGCCGCACGATACTAAGCATGGTAACAAGACTAATTGCAACATAATCTAAATCCGTCGCACGATACTAGACATGGTACAAGGTTGCCGGTACTTACGGAGGTCGACGGGTCGATGTATCCCCTCGCAGTAGATCGACGACACGACTGGACTCGAAGGGTGGCACGAGCCGGTGGCATGGAGCCGGGTTTGTTGTATTTGATTTGGTAGATCCGATTACAGTTGCCGGGGGTCTCATATTTATACCCTGGGCTTGACGAGTCCTAACTAATTACGAATAAAGTAACGAAAATATCTAGCTAAGATACATTGTCCTCCAAGTTTTCTCGGAGTCGTGAGGCCGCACGTGACATGAGCACTTCTCCCGGATATTCTCCTTCGCAGCTCTTACGCTTGCCGAATCACCACGTGCTCCATCCCCCCTCAGGCTCCTTAGCCGGATAGCAACGGCTTCCTGTCGTCGGTTTATCGGCGATAGTCTAGCAAGGGTATGCCCGGCTAGTAGATTGAGCGGTAGAGGTGCGCTAGACGACTAACAGGATGTTAAGCAGAATGAGCGAAGGACAAAACACACGGGTTTTACCCAGGTTCGGCCGCCTTGATGGCGTAAAACCTACGTCCTGCTTAGATTGTATTGATTGATTGAGAATCTCGTGTCCCTCGGGGGGATCCCTGCCCTCCTTATATAGTCCGGGGAGCAGGGTTATAGGTCGGATCTGGTCCGACAAGATCTATCCTGATCGGTTACAGTAGGAAAGTATGTAGTGATTACGATAGAGCTATACAAGGAAACTATCTTGGCGACCACGTTTAGGCCGTGATCCCGATGATTGCGGTCTTCTAGCGCCTAGGGCTTCAGTCCGTCATCCTGGGCCAGCCCGGAAGGTCTAGCCCAAAGTAGCCCGTGCGGGGATAGGGGTTCATCCCCCCACAGCTAGTCCCCGAGCACGCTGTATGCTGCAGGTGAGAGAGTCTTGACGCTTCGACCATCGAGAGGTGTTGTTGACCAGTCTTCGTATAGTGTCGACCAGACTAGTTAAGCGCCGACTAGCCTGGGACAGCTCTTCGACTAGCCGCCTGCGTTCCTGTAGCTTCTTTCCATTGTTTCCAATCAGTGTAGTCTTGACGAATCCGCCTGCTGGATGCTGGGTGCTCCAATGAAAAAAATCTTTTTTCTTTCTGGCGAAGTGTGCCCACGTAGAGTGAAAAACACTCAAAATATAGACATTGAAATGAGCACGATTCACCGTAGGTGAAGTGTGCCCACTTAGTCCCCGAGCCTAGGAGTAGGTGAGTTATCACGTACTGCTAGGGTCTTTAGGAAATTTAAGCGGTAGTCCCCGAGTAATCGGAAACATAGCTGGCGCATTGACCAAACACCGGAGCATCACCCATACTGGAGTCCCCGAGCACAGTATTTCTGCCCGGTCGTAGGATGCCAATGCACCGTGCATGGGTCAAGATATGCTCAGTATCGACGAGGAGAAGATCCAAGCCTCTGCAAAACGGCAAGGGATCTTGGTCGAGAAGATTTGGCCGCTCGTGCCCCGAGGAATCGGAAAGGCAGCGTATCTGGTTAATAAATATGCTAGATCGTGCGAGGAACAAACCTGAGCGAGAATCGAGGGGATAGGACGCGTGGCAATGCCTCAACGCGCGCGCGCTCGGAAAGCGCAATGATGGCAACTGACGCCGCCGCCTGCCGCACGCACACAACCCAGGAAATGGGGAGGCGCGGGCCCGCAGCGCGCACAGTTGCCCATGCAGCAACCCTAGGGGCGGTGGGGGTTATAAATACCGGCGCCCAGTACCTCCTCATCTCATCCGCCTGGGCACCCGTTCGTCTTCTCGAGTCTCTTCTTCTCCCTCCTGCTACAGTGAGCACCGGCTAGGGTTTGCAACCGCGCCGCCGGATTTCTTCGTTGGTCACACCGCCACCGGCTGTGTTATACCCGGTTTTAAGAACAAAACCAGATACACACCATATATGAGCCCAGGAAGTCAAATCTCACACATAGTTACAATTAAAGGAAATATCAAAACATAATGCTTAATATATAACGAACTTAATACAAGAAGATAACCTCAAAGCGCGAACAACGGAAAGACACTCCGATCTTGGGATGAAGCCTCCACGCGACAGGGACAAACTGACTGGTTGATCACAAGCCTGACTCCTTTAGAACTCTAGTAATCTTGCAACATCCTGGTTTGAGTGGGAAATTGCAAGGGTGAGTTCATGTCGAACTCTGCAAATATAACATGGGGTTATGAAGCTCAAAGGCTGACACTGGTTTAACTGTGGTAAGCATTTTAATGAGTCAAATTTTAGCATTAATTAAGCAAGAAGTTGTGCTTAAGCCCCATATATTCCCATATCATAATTAAGAACACCATCTGTCATAAGTCTCCATCATCATCAACGTCATCATCGTAGTCACCATCAACTTAAATCCATGTCTCAATCTCATCTCAATCTCAACATCCAGTGATCACTATTCCTTGAGTTTTCCGGGCCGCTCGTGACCGTGAGCACGGCTGATATATCAGTTTGATCAAACTCTGCGCAGAGGTGTACACTTTCACTGTGAGTCATGATTCTCAAATGCGCGGGTTAGCAAGGCCCAATACACCAAGAATCATATAAAGCCTTTCAATGGTTCTTCTAAAATGTCAGAGCCGCTAGGATTCAATGGTTATTCTGTAGGATCCAACCCGCAGCGCGGGGTTCCCACAGTCAACCTTCCCCCATTTGCGCCACAAGAGGGTAACCCTGACAAGATAGGAAAGGTCCATTGACCGACTAAAGTCAGAGCCATATAACCCCCACAGTTGTACTGTAAGTCCCAGCTTTTGCCAAAGGATAAGTCCTTATGGAGGGCCAAGAGTACCATGAAGAAGCATGAACTCTTGCCCTATGGTCCACGTTGTAAAGATCACATTCCACAACTCATTTGTATATATCATAGTCATCATTAGATCATGTGTATTTAAAGTTGAGCACTAGCAATATACTACCCATATGCAAACATCCCCATAGGCAACAAGGTACAAGATAACAATAACTATGTTATAATCTCTAAGTTTGTCAAGGAGGACACATGCATATGAATTGTGATTATAAAGTGTATAGGTAACAAGGATAGTCCCATGCTATACTTGCCTTAAACTCAGATTCCTTCTTAATCAATTCTTCAAAGAACTTCTGAGGATCTTGGTCTTGAAAGAATTCCTGATCTTCCACGAACTGCTCACCGACCACTTGATTACCAACTTCTTCTTCTTGACCACCAACGTAAAACTCACCGACTGGACATTGTCATACAGCACCACACAAGCATCCAAGCATTCATACACAATGCAAACAAAAGAGATACTATGAGAACAGTACACCAACAGCAAGTAAATAAATTCAAAAGGTTATAAAGCAAAAGTTCGTATCACTATGATCACATAGACGCGAATTTCACCGAAATCGAGCTAAAACGGCGAAGATACGCATTAAACAAGATTAACATTAATAAAATAATAAATAAATACAAACTTGAAATTTAAAAGTTTGAAAAATGGATTAACATTTTCATAAACATGTAGATGACAAGATTACGAACCCAACGCAAGTTGAACGGGGCTAATCGGATTTAAGACGACAAAGTTATAAGCATTTGAAATCAATGGCAAACTTGTAAATAGACTGAAGTTGATTTCGGATTTAAAACAAATAAAATTCTTTTATAATTCGGATCTAGGGACCTATACGGAATTAACCGTAGACTTCAGGGTCTCTTTAACAAAAATACCACCCCGAAGGGGTATCGGTGACTAACAGCCGCTGGATCAACGATCAACGGCCGAGATCTGATCAGACTTCAAGGGGGCGGTGCCACTGCCGGAGCCGAGGCAGACCGCGGCGGCGGCCATGGCCGGCGGCGAGGGAGTTCGCCGGCGAGATGAGATCTCGCGATTCCGGACACCAAAACGGACGGGACCGGGACCAAACGAAAGCAGAGCTCAAGGGCATCTCACCAAGGACGACGGAGAGCTCCGGTGCGGACCGAGGACGGCGCGCGATGCGGAGAGGCGGACGGCGGCAACCTGCCAAGATCGGTGACGTGCTGTGAGCGACAAAGTGCAAGAAAAATGAAGGAAAGGGGACTGGCGGCTTCGCAACGATGATAGGAAGCTCGGCCAAGGCACTTACGACGGTGAAACACTGCGGACCGGCGAGAACGAGTTCCGACGGCGGCCGGCCTAGGGTTTCAAAGCAGATGTTGCTGCTCAGGCCAAGGCGAGTCTGCGAGCGTGGAAAGGGGACCTCGGCACTTGCGGCTCTGCTTATGAAGGCAGACGCGTGCGTAAAGAAGGAAGGCAGTGCGACGTTTTGGAAAGGAGCGCCATCAACGGAACCGGGTCCTCGCGAATTGAACGGGGAGGGCGACGACGCCCGCGCGTGCTCAGCACGTGCGCTCGGCTGAGCCCAAGTTGGGCCCGGCTGCTAGCGCTGGTGGCCCAAGAATGAAGGAAGGGAGTGGGCCAACACAAAGAAACAGGCCACGCGGGCTAGAATGGAGAGAATAGGTGGAAGGAAAAAGAAAAAAATACTCTCTTTTATTTGAAAAGCTTTTCCAACACCTTTTCAAATGGATTACAAATTTCTTTTTATTTCAAACCAAAACCAGTCATTACAATGTAAAATATGCACCAGCATGTATGCATAACAATGTTGCTAGCTCCTATGATAAATTTTAATTAAATGAAAAATATTATCTTTCCTATATTTAATGAGCACCAAAAATTCATAAATAACTCATTTTAGCTCTATTTTCAAAAGAGGCAAAATTTGGGGTGTTACAGGCTGCTAGAGGTACGTGCCTTGTAGATCTGTAGATTTGCTGTTAATTGACTCCAAATGAAGTCGATTTGGATCTGGATTTGAAGCGTTTTGATTTGTATCGACACTGTTCATGTTCTTGAAATATAGAACCGGTCAAGGCGAGATGGATCGCCGCGCGCATGGAGGTCGCCAGGGTCGGGGCGGAGGTGCCGCCGGAGGACGCGGTGGAGCCGCTGCCGGTCCACGGTGGAGCTGGCGGGCGCGGGGCGCGACGGCGAGCCAGTGCCACTCGCGACGGCGGATCCGGTTATCCGGATGGACCCGGGAGTGGACGGCGTCGTTATCTACTGACGACACCGTCCAGGAGCTGGTGGATGCCGGTGTCTTGCCGGAGAGGGTCGTCGCCGGCTGGAGGGTGCCAGAGGTGGAGCCATACCCCATGCCTCAAACGGACGAGGTGTTGGTGTTCGAGAGCCACTTCTAGGCGCGGCTCCGGGATGCCGGCGCACCCGTTCCTGCTGGAGCTCCTCGCCTACTACGGGCTCCAGCTGTGTCACCTGCCGCCGAACGCCATCCTCGACATCGCCATCTTCATCACGCTCTGTGAGTGCTTCCTTGGAATCCTCCCCAACCTCAATCTGTGGAGGTACTTTTTCTATGTCGGGATGAAGGGGGAATTGGGGTCGCGTGTTGCTGGTGGCGTGTATGTGAAGCTCCGGGGCAACCGGGCAGGCCAGTTCCCCGCCACACCGCTGCCATCTAACGTGGCACGCTGGTTCACGCGGTGGTTCTACCTGCCTCAATTAGAGGTGCCGATCCCGGCCGATCCGACCCGTGCCCCGGTGAGACGGCCAAGCTAGAACGAGGAGCCCGCAGTCGCCGACATGCAGCGTGTGATGGAGTTGGTGGCCATGATCAAGGCGTTGCACGTGGATGGGATCGACATTGCCCACACGTTCGTGGAGCGCCGGATTCAACCGCTCAAGCGGAGGGATCATCCTGGATTCCAGTACACGGAGCTGAACGACGGTACCCGCGAGTCGGCGGAGTTTCTTCCGGCGGCGGAAGTGCGGAATCGGGTGTCGAAGATCTTGCTGACGGCCGGGGCGCCCCATGATCCGCGTGCGGTGCCCTCATTCTGCGCTGGGAACCCGCCACCGTTGGTAAGTTTGGCTTAGATTGCTTGGATCTAATTATGCATGATTTTGTATATTGTAATCATCGTCTCGACTTGCGGTATGTGCAGATCCACGGTATGACGCGCAGCAGGTACTTCAGCCTGTCACCCGAGGAAGCCGCCGACGTTCGTGCCCGCGCTCGCCAGGACGCTGCCGCCCCTCCACCTGCAGCACCAAGGAGGCCAGAAGGCAGGGCAGCAGAGGGTGAACGGGCCAGCGGCAAGCGCCCACTGGAGAACCCGTCGGTGCCGAAGTTTATCCGGAGGAAGGTGATGGCAGGACGGCCGCCCCGTCGTCACCAAGCTGAAGCTTGCCCGCACGAGGACGATTTTCTTGCTGACGAAGATGTTGAAGCATTTATGGAATCTACCGCATTTGTAAGTGTCCTCCAGTGTTCTTGAGTCCCCGAGCTAAGCTTGGCCGATTGATTGTCGTCGTGTTATATGCAGCAGTCTGGAGAGGAGAGGACACCAAGTGCGCCAGCCGATCCACATGGTGACGTATCGGCGCCACGAAGTGGAGGAGGCCGCAGCGGTGGTAGCTCGGGAGGTCGTATCCGCGGCCTGCGCTGCGCCAATGTGTAAGTATACCTCCTGTCGAGCGTTGTCATACATATTGCCGATGAAAGCGCATGAATGATGCTCTTTAACCGTATAGGGGACCCGTCACCGAGCCGGCACAGCCGCCGAACTCCGTAGACGCCCAGCAGCAAGGCGAGCCGGCTGCACCGCCACAACCTCGGGACGTGCCTGGGCAACGAGTGCCTGCCGAGGACGCTCCAGCGCCGGTGGCGCCTCAGGAGATGGCCGGGCACCAAGAGCCGGCTGGCGACGCTCCAGCGCCAGCAGCACCGAGACCACCGGCTGCCCCATTGGTCAATCGTCCTGAGTCTCCCCTGGACTACATCCAAGTCGAGGGCGAGGATCAGGAGATGGACGACGCCGAAGGCTGGTACGAAGCCGCCGAGGTTCCGGTGCAGCAGCTAGAAGAGGAGTGGCCCGGCGTCGAAGAGGAGGACAAGCCAACGCGCCTGGCACGCCAGCTGGAGGAGGGAGCCAGCCGATTGCGCGTAAGTTTGTTGCCAGGCTCTGCTGTGTTTGCTTCTGTGAAATGTAGTTGTATCATCTTATGTTCCGTGCAGCATACGAAACGAGGAGACCCGGCGGCTGCAGGAGGAGCTGGACGAGTGCCGGGAGGCCCTTCAGGAGGCCAGGCAGGCGCAGGATGAGCTCTCGCAGGAGCGCGATCGCCTCGCAAGAGAGCGAGCGGAGCTCCAGGCTGAGAGGGACCGCCTGCTGGCCGGCAACGGCAGCGCTCAGCGTCATGCCTTTGCGCAGGAGAGGGCATCTCTGGCCACCGAGCGCGAGCTGCTGGAAGTCGAGCGCCTCCGTTTGGAGCGTGAGGCTGCGCGGGCTACCGCCGGCCGTGAAGCGCTCGTCGCGGAGCGCGTGCAACCGGGCGGCCGACCTCAAGTTGCTTGAAGAGGAGCGCTCGAAACTCGCCATCCGGGAGCGAGAGGACGTGCCGCGAAGCCTAGGACCAAGTGCTTGGTACGTACAGTCGCATACTCGAGTAATCGATCTGTAGATATCTCACGAGAAGTGTTAGTAATAAAATGAATATGATGCGTATGTGTGTGATACCTTGCAGAGTATGAAGCGTCCGTCGACACCCTGCAGCAACAACTTGTGTTGGCGAACGAGCAACTTGATGTCCTGCGTGAGGAGCTCCGGAACACCACCGCCGATCGTGACGGTATGTTTCTCTGGTCGATGGACAAGTACCTGCTTAAGAGTTTAGATAAACGAAATGTGTTGTTCTTACTGTGTATATGCTTCCAGCTGGGCGTGCTGCCTCCAGGATGGAGATTCGTGAACTGGAGGTCGAGCGTGCCTTATGGAGGGGTCGCACACAGAGCATCCTGCAAGGCGTCGGGCCAATCCTCAACGCCATCCATGGCTACGCGATTGGTGGGGCGAACGTGGAGGAAGTGCCACCGACAGACGCTCAGAACGTGGAGCAGCGCAGCGCGGCGGCCTGGGAGAACTTCATGGAGTTCACCCATCAGGCTACCCGTGACACGGCTCAACACGCCTTGGCGGTGGCACGCTCTCACTATCCCGTTGTGGAGTTTCAGCGCGTCCGCCTAGGCTACGCACAAGGGACAACGGAGGCTGCCGCTTTGAACCTGCGCCAAGAGGCCGAAGAGGCGGCGACGCGGCTTGCCGATGACATGAACCCTCTCTGTGAGTCGTCGAAGGTGAAGACCTGGGTGACGTTGCCCCAGGCATAATATTTTGTTTCTTTTGGCCATAGCAAGAAACTTTGTTAGAGTGAAAAACAGTTAAAAACACGTATCATTTAGCCGAGCCACGCCCGGATGTGGGTGGCATTAATAGCTAGTACTTTGTTTTTATTGCATAATCGCTTTAGCATGCATACGAATATGGTTGATGACGAAATTTATTATGTAGACCGTAGACGAAAGCATGTCACCTATGGTAGACTCCAGTCCTAGCCTTAATGCGCCGGTATAGCCGCAGCAAGGAGACACGATGCTCAGGCAAGCTATTGGGCTGTTCGACTACGCTAAGGAGTCATCTGCCAGTCGTCAGTCTATGCGGGGAGTACACCAGTCACGCATACTACGAAACGACCAAGTACAGAGATGGTTCTAGGGTGTCCAGTGACTTTAGAGTGTGGTTGAGCATGGAAATAAATTGTTATGTCGATCAAAAGAAAATATAACCATGTCAACGTACTCAAATAAACTTTATTAATCATGCGACAGCAGAAAGTAAAAGATGATACAAGCTGGCTTACAGAGTCCCCGAGTTACGGGAAAAATCATCGTAGATGCTCAATGTTCCAGGAGTTAGGGATATCGATATCGTCCATGGTGGTCAATCTGTAAGCTCCTGGTCGGGTTACCTCCTTCACTTTAAAGGGGCCTTCCCAATGAGAACCCAGCTTGTGAACGCTCTTCTGCTTCCTTCGAAGGACTAGGTCGCCAACCGCAAAGGCTCTTCCTTGCACATTGTGATTGTAATATCGTCGAACGCCTTCGAGGTATTTAGCGTTCCGCGTGCAACATTGCAGGCGGGTTTCCTCGAGCGTGACGAGCTCATCTTCTCGAGTTGCGTCTGAAACTTCTTCATTATAATTCTCCACCCGGGGAGAGCGAAAGGCGATGTCGGCCGGGAGGACTGCTTCGGAGCCAAACACCATGAAGTATGGAGAAACACCTGTGCTGCGGCTAGGCTGGGTTCGGAGTCCCCAGACGACGGCCGGCAGCACTTTAAGCCAGCGACCAGGGTATTTCCCGTCTAGTCGGAAGAGTCGCTTCCGCAATGCCTCTAATATCATGCCGTTTGCTCGCTCGGCCTGCCCGTTGGCACGAGGGTGTGCGACAGACACATATTTCACCCGAATGCCTTTGTCTTCGCAGAAATCCCAAAAGTGGCTGCCGGTGAAAGTGCTGCCGAGATCTGTGATGATGGAGTTTGGGATGCCGAAACGATGGATAACCTCGTCGAGCATCTCGACGGCCTTATGCTGATTGGCATCAACCAACGGGAGGTACTCGATCCATTTGGAGAATTTGTCAACCATGACGAAGATCCACTTGAAACCACCCGGGGCTGCTTTGAAAGGCCCTATGGCGTCGAGTCCCCAGCACGAGAAAGGCCATGCCGCTGGTATAGTCTGGAGCTCATGCGCCGGCACGTGTGTCTGCTTCGCGAAGAACTGACAGTTCGTGCAATGGCGTACCAAGTGTTCCGTATCGGCGACCGCCGTCGGCCAGTAGAATCCTGCACGAAAATCCTTGCCGACCAGAGTGCGGGAGGCAGCATGATTGTCGCAGGTTCCACCATGTATCTCGTCGAGCAGCTTGATACCGTCCTCCTCGGATATGCACTTCTACAGGACCCGATCCCCCAGGCACTTCCTCATGAGGAAACCGTCTACTAGGACATAATTTTTGCTTCGCCGGATAAGGCGTTCCTGCTCCGTTTTGTCTTCGGGAACGAGGGCTTCCTACAGGTATTTGATGATCGGGACCCGCCAATCTTCATCGACTGTGTGGGACATCGTGGCGATTATGTGGTCAGCTGTTTCAAGCGGAGTCCCCGGGCGTAGGATCGGTGATGGTCGGTTTCCAAAGATCTTCGACGAAGACGCTGCCGATATCTTTGCCCGACAGGGAGCCGAGCTTTGAAAGTTCATCGACGGCCTGGTTGTAGTCCCAAACCACATGATCAAAGCTGAGCCCGTAGAACTTGCCTTCCAATTTTCTTATAGCTGCCACATAAGCATCCATCTTCTCGCTCTTGCAATCCCAATCTTTGTTGACCTGCTTGATGACCAACGCCGAGTCCCCGAACACCTGCAATCTGCGAATCCCAAGCTGAACGGCGATACGGCGGCCGTGAAGGGCCGCCTCATACTCCGCGGCATTGTTAGACGCCGGGAAGTGGATCCGCAGGACATACCGGAGCGTATCTCCGGAGGGTGATATGATGCAGACGCCGGCACCCGGCCCATCGATGTTGAGCGAGCCGTCGAAGTACATTGTCCAGCGCTCTCTGCTGGTGTCTTCGAGGGGAGCCTCTAGGTCCGTCCACTTGTAAACGAAATCTGCCAACGCTTGCGACTTGATTGTACTCCTATTCTTGTATTCGATGGTGAATAGGCTGAGCTTGATCGCCCACTTGCATATACGACCGTTGGCATCTTTGTTCCGCAGGACGTCGCCCAAAGGATAATCGGACACCACGGTGATTGGATGAAGGTCGAAGTAATGCCGTAGCTTTCGGGACGTGATGAGAATCCCATAGAGCAACTTCTGGATATGCAAGTACCTTTGTTTGGAATCGTTGAGTACCTCACTGATGAAGTAGACCGGCCGCTGGACGGGGTATACGTGCCCTTCCTCCGCGCGCTCGACAACCAGAGCAGTGCTAACTACCCAGTTGGTCGCTGCGATGTAAAGCAGTATCTCCTCCTCGTCGTTCGGGGCCACCAATACCGGTGGTGAGGTAAGGAACTTTTTGAAGCCGTTGAAGGCCTCTTGAGCCTCGTTGGTCCACCTAAAAGCTTCTCCTGCATGAAGGAGTTTGAAGAACGGCAGTCCTTTTTCACCGAGCCGTGCGACGAAACGACTCAAGGCCGCTATGCATCCAGTCAGTTTCTAGACGTCTTTAACGTTTTGGGGCGGTTTCATTCGCATGATGGCGCTGATTTTTTCTGGGTTCGGCTCGATGCCGCGCCTGCTGACGATGTTGCCGAGTAAGTTGCCGGAAGGGATGCCAAAGACACACTTTCCCGGGTTTAGTTTCCATTGGTACTCGTTTAGTTTAGCGAACACCCTTGTAAGGTCGTCGACCAGGGAGAGGGCGCTCTGGGTCTTCACCACGACATCGTCGACATAAGCCTGAGCGAGGTCGGGGATAAGGTTCCCTAAGCAGCCCTGTATAGCCCGCTGGTATGTAGCTCCGGCGTTCTTTAACCCGAACGACATAGTATTGTAGCAGTAGGCCCCGAACGGAGTGATGAAGGAAGTCTTTTCCTGGTCCTCAACCGCGAGGGTGATCTTATGATAGCCCGAGTAGCAGTCCAGGAAGCTAAGTAGCTCGCAACCTGCGGTGGAGTCGACAACCTGATCGATACGGGGGAGACCGAAAGGGTCTTTAGGGCAAGCCCTATTGAGATCGGTATAATCAACGCACATCCTCCATTCTTTATTCTTCTTTTTTACAAGGACCGGATTAGCTATCCAGTCAGGATGATACACTTCACGAATAAAACCAGCAGCTAGTAGCCTAGGCACTTCTGCTTTAATAGCAGCTGATTTTATTTTATTAAAACGATGCATTTTCTGGGCGCACGGCCGGGCCGTCGGCTTGACACGTAGGCGGTGCTCGATCCGGCTCCGAGGTACTCCGGGCATGTCCACGGGTTTCCACACGAAAATGCTCACATTCTCCCTCAGGAACCAGACGAGCGCGTCTTCCTATTTCGGGTCGAGGTTGACGCCTATCTTGGTCGTCTTGGACGCGTCGCCCTCCACCAGCTGGATATCCTTAGTATCCGACGGCTTGGTGGTCTTCTTAAATCTGCTCCTCCTCGGATATCTCGAGGTCGGAGGAGTTTAGCTTCTTCGCGTTCTTGATGACCTCCTCCTGCCGTATCGACTGGAGGATAAACTCCCGCTTGTCGAGGCCCTCCTTCTCGCAGACGAACGCCATGTGAACATTGGCTTTGCATGTAAGGACCCCCTTCTCCGTGGGGATCTTGAGGATGAGGTAGCCGTAGTGTGGAACCGCCATAAGCCTGGTCAGTCTAGGCCGCCCGATAATGGCGTGGTACGACGACTCGAAGTCCGCAATGACGAAAGTCATGTACTGGATGCGGTGGTGCTTGGCGTTGCCGAACTGTACACGTAGTAACCTGCCCGAGAGGAGTGGATGATTCTCCGGGCAGGATTCCCCAGAACGGATGGTCGTATGGCTTGAGGTCGTCCTTGGTGATGTCCAGAGCTTTCATCGAGTTCCGGAACAGCATGTTGAGGGCACTCCCTCCGCCGATGAGGACTTTCTCGAAGCGCAGACGCCCGATCACCGGGTCCAGGACAAGTGGGAACCGCCCGGGATATGGGTTATTGCCATTGGTGGGTCGCCACGGCTGAAGGTGATGACCCGTTCAAAAAACGTAGGCCATATCGGGTCCGTGACCCCCTCGCTGAAGTCTTTGACAGTCAGGACAGTACGGGCAGAGACCTTGCGATCCCGCCCCACCTCGCAGCCGTAGTGGCTGCCCATGATCATATGGATGACGCCGTCCTCGGCGCGATAACGGTGCTTGGGATCGACGTCGTCATCTGGGTCGTCTTCCGTGTTGTTGCGGGCGACCTTGGGCGCTTCCTCCGGCTGCTCGTCGTTGATCTTGAGCTTTTTCCGCTCGCTTTCATACTCGGCATTAAAGTGCCGACACTCGGCCAGGCTATGATTCAAGTCTGGGTGCCGGGGGAACTTGCCGTGCAGAAGCTTCTTAATCGGGTCTTGCCAGTTGAGCGGCTTCTTCCTTCCGCCGGCTTTGACGTTGTTAATGCCTCCTCCGCGACGGTTCTGATCACGGTGCTCGCGAAAGTTGCTGCGGCCTTCGTCCCGGCGACTGATGTCGCGGGAGTCGTCAGGGCGGCGGCTATCGTGACGCTCGTCGCGTCGCTTATCATCGCGGGGGCATCACGTCGGGGGAATGCTCCCGTCGATCAGAGTAACCGTATTCCTTGTGGAAAATGTACTCGGCTTCGTCCTGCCTGGCAAACTTCTACGCCACATCCAGTAACTTGGACATGGTCGTGACCTTGGTTCTGTGGAGCTTCTTGCGCAGTTCCTGGGCCGCCGTGTTGCCGTTGGAGACGAGGCCCTTGGTGAACGCGCCGACGCACTCCTCGTCGGTGATGTCGGGGATCGTCAGGCGAACCTCGGAGAAGCGGCGAATGTACTCCCGGAGTGGCTCATTGCGGCCGAGGCGCAACCGTTCCAGGTCGTACTTTGTGCCCGACTGCTTGCATGTGGACTTGTAGGTGCTGACGAAGATCTCTTTGACGTCGTTCCATGTACGCAGCCTTGCTTCCGGGAGGGCCAGGAGCCAGCGATTGGCCGCCTGGTCGAGGCTAATCGGGAAGTAGTTAGCCATAACATCCTCCCCACCTCCCGCCGATCTGATCGCGATCTCGTAGAGCATGACCCAAGCCGCGGGGTCTTGATCGCCGGAGTACTTCGAGAGGGCGTTGGTGCCCTTAAATCCCAACGGCCACCGGACCCGGCGAAGATCCGGGTGGTAGGGCCGGATCGTAGTGATCGTAAGGTTCCCAGTCGGGTTCCCATACATCATGTTGTACTCCTCACGTCGCTGGATCTCGGCGTCTTCGCGAGCCTGCTGGCTAGCGGTGATGCGGTAGCGAGCATCTCGAGCAATCTCGATGCTTGCCCGGGTCGGGGATGCCGGTTTCCATCGGCCAGGGGCGCCGGGTGGCTGACCACCAGCGCCACCGGCCGGAGCACCGCGCCCAGCCCGTGCTCCGACCGCCAACCGTTACGGCTGCGTCTTGCCCGCCCGCGGCGCTGCACGGGGATGCCGTCGTCGCGGCGTTGGGACTGATTCGCTCCTCTTGGCATGGAGGATGCTTCTTCCTCGCCTCGGTTGTTGCGACTTCTCGGACGATGGCGCCCGACGGACGGCCGGCGAGGGCGCCAGACGATCCGAGACCGGGTTGAGTTGAGCATGGGTGGCGTAGACGTACCATGGACCTCATCCATAGTAGCGTTCTCCCGTAGCAGGAGAGTCGCGGCCGCGGCGATGTTCTGTTCTGGTGTCTTGTGAACCGGGATACCGGCTACACTGTCGAACTGAGCCTGCAGATTCCGGGAGAGCCCCCGGGCAAGTCGGGAGGCCCCGGCCGATGCCGCCGGCTGAGCTTGGGCAGCCGCATCCTGCTCCGCCTGCCAGCGACGCGCATGATCGGCGTTGCGCTCCTCTCGAGCGGTCGCTGTTCCTCGGTCTTCCCCTCGAGGGGCGCCGAGTCGTTGCTGACGAAGACCCCCCCGCCATATATCTCCCGGGGGAGCGGTACCCCTGGTCGAACATCGGGGAGTCGTAGCCGAGCTCTATCTCTGTTGGTTCCCGGAGGGCGGTGGTGGTGGCCGGACGGAGACAAGGAAGCGGTGCGGCCGTCACGGAGTTCGGTGCCCTCCTCCTCCCCCCTAGGATCGGAGAGAGCTTGGCCATGCAGATGTGGTCGCGCGTCATCGGCGGGCACCTTCATGGTATGTTGGTGCGTCGATGAAGTCGTAGGGTCCGGGATGGCCTTCCGACCAGTCCCGAGCCTGGGCGCTGGTCACCCAGTCAGCTGCGCGGAGATGGCGAGAAGCGGACCACCCTTCCTTCGGGAGTAGTGGTGACGACCAGACCCCGGCCGAGGGAGCGTAGCCCTCGACCCAGATCTATTTCTCCTCAAAGGTGCGTCGGGGAGCCCGTGTTGTGGTGGATGTTGTCCCTGTTGGTAGAAAGCGACGTAGTCGAGTCAACCAAAGGGGAAGACTCACCCATACCAATCTGGAGCCTGTCGAAGTCGCCGAGTAGATTGTCGGCATCATGGACGAAGCGCCGCGTGTACGGTACGAACGGGTGGGTGAGCCTGATCGGGAGTCCGAGCGGCCCCGCCTCCGTAGTTGGAGCCGGTCTTTGTCTTTGTAGAAGCGGATGCCGACGCCAGACAGATCTGGCCGTGCCGGAGGTTGTTGACGCCGAACGGCGCCGTTGTTCCGCACGTGCAGTGTCCCGAACTGGATGTCCTCCATCGGGTCGAGCGCCATGGATTCAGGGAAGATCACCATCTTGTTAGTCATGGCGTCTTCGTGCACACCCCCTACCTGGCGTGCCAACTGTCGTCGGTTTATCGGCGATAGTCTAGTAGGGGTATGCCCGGCTAGTAGATTGAGCGGTAGAGGTGCGCTAGGCGACTAACGGGGATGTTAAGCGAACGGCGAAGGACAAAACACACGGGTTTTACCCGGGGTTCGGCCGCCTTGATGGCGTAAAACCTACGTCCTGCTTAGATTGTATTGATTGATTGAGAATCTCGTGTCCCTCGGGGGATCCCTGCCCTCCTTATATAGTCCGGGGAGCAGGGTTACAGGTCGGATCTGGTCCGACAAGATCTATCCTGATCGGTTACAATAGGAAAGTATGTAGTGATTACGATAGAGCTATACAAGGAAACTATCTTGGCGACCACGTTTAGGCCGTGATCCCGATGATTGCGGTCTTCTAGCGCCTAGGGCATCGATCATCATCATCTGGGCGGCCCGGAAGGTCTAGCCCAAAGTAACCCGTGCGGGGATAGGGGTTCATCCCCCCACACTTCGCAATTGCTACAGTACCTCAGACGCTGTACTGCTAGCCGAATGACCTCTTTACCGAATCATAGCATGTCGGCTCTTATCATTCAGGCTTTACCAAATTTTGGTGTTAACATATGCCCTCTCAATTTTGGAGTAAAAGATGTCCTTTTGCTTCGAAATTGACCACAATCTGCTAAAACTTGGGCCAAGCCTTTTCTGGGGCTAAAAATTAACAAGGCCCATCTGAATAGGTGGCTTCGGAGGTTTAGGTGTAGTCTTTGTTTAACCCTTTAGTTGCTTCTTGGAACTTGCGCCACCGAAATCTCCACCTATGTGTCGTCGGTTTACCGGCGATAGTCTAGCAGGGGTATGCCCGGCTAGTAGATTGAGCGGTTAGGGATGCGTGAGGCGGCTAGCGAGGCGTTAAGCGAGAACGGCGAAGGACAAAACACACGGGTTTTACCGGGTTCGAGCCGCCTTGATGGCGTAAAACCTACGTCTGCTTAGTTGTATTGATTGATTGAGAATTATCTGTCCCTCAGGGGGGATCCCTGCTCTCCTTATATGGTCCGGGGAGCAAGGTTACAGGTCGGATCTGTCCCGACAAGAGCTATCCTGATCGATTACAATAGGAAAGTGTATAGTGATTACGATTGAACTATACTAGGAAACTATCTTGATGACCAAGTTTAGGCCGTAATCTCCGATAATCTCGGTCTTCTATCGCCAAGGGCCTTAATCCGCCGTCCTGGGCCGGCCCGAGAGGCCTAACCCAAAGTGACCCATGAGGGGATAGGGGTTTATCCCCCCACAGCTAGTCCCCGAGCACGCTGTATGCTACAGGTGAAAGAGTCTTGACGCTTCGATCATCGGGAGGTGTTGTCGACCAGTCTTCATACGGTGTCGACCAGACTAGTTGAACGCCGACTAGCACAGGGACGACTCTCGACCAGCCACTTGTTTTCCTGTAGCTCCTTTCCTTTGCTTCTAACCAGTCTAGTCTTGACGAGTCCGCCTGCTGGATGCTGGTTGCTCCAATGAAAAAAATCTTTTTCTTTCTAGCGAAGTGTGCCCACGTGTAGTGGATAAACACTGTAAAAATGTAAGTACGAAAAAACTGAGCACGATTCACCGTAGGTGAAGTGTTCCCACTTAGTCCCCGAGCCTAGGAGTAGGTGAGTAATCACGTACTGCTAGGGTCAAAAGAAAAAATATGAGCAAATAGTCCCCGAGTAATCGGAAACCTAACTGGCGCATTTACCGTACTCTAATGTGGAGCGTACGCTCAGGAGTCCCCGAGCCCGGTATATCTGCCCGAACGTAGGGTGCTCATGCACCATGCATGGGTCGAGGCACAGACAGTGCCATCCCAAAGAATATCCAGGCCGTGTCAGGAAATCTGGATAACCCGTGCATCAAGGAAGCTTCGTCAAGAAGATAGGGCCGCTCGGTTCGATAAACGGCAAGATATCACGGTCAATTAATATCCCAGATCATGTAGGGGAACAGACCGGCGTGAGAATCGAGGAGATAGGACGCGTGGCAGCGCCACAACGCGCGCGCTCCTGGAAAGGGTAATGATGGCAACTGACGCCGCCGCCTGCCGCACGCACTCAACCCGGGAAATGAGGAGGCGCGGGCCCGCAGCGCGCACGGTTGCCCATGCATCAACCCTAGGGGCGGTCAGGACTATAAATATCAGCATCCCGCGCCCCTCGTCGCATTCGCCTGGTCGCCCCTTTCTCTTCTCGAGTCCTTCGTCTTCCTCCTACTACAGTGAGCACCGGCTAGGGCTTGCGGCTGCGCCGGCGCTACGCCTCTTCACCGACGCCTCCACCGATTGAAAGAGGTAAGTACCTTGTGGATCTGTCAATGCGCCGTTACTTAGCCCCTATGCAATCCGGAGGGAGCGCCGCCAACTGACGCCCGAACATGGAGCAACGCGGTCGCGGCTGGGCAAACTTCATGGAGTTCACCCGCCGGCTACTCGCGACATGGCTCGACATGCTCTGGCGGTGGCGCGCTCCCATCATCCCGAGGTGCGGTTTGAGCGCGTCGCGCATAGGCTACGCACTCGGGACAACGGAGGCTGGTGCGCTAAACCTGCGCGAGGCGGCGACAACACTTGCTGATGAGATGAATCCACTCACGTGAGCCGTTTGAAAGGTAAAGTCTGGGTGAAGTTGCCCCGGGCATGATACTTTGCTTCTTTTGGCCGTAGCAAGAAAACAGTTAGTGAAAAACAGTGAAAAACACTTGGGAATTTAGCCGAGCCACGCCCGGATGTGGGTGGCATAATTAGCTTAATACTTTGTTTTTATCTCTGTCGTTTTAGCATGCATACGATTATGGTAGACGATAAAGTGTAGACCGAAGGCGAGAAGGGGTCACTTATGGTAGACGCCCGGTCCTAGCCTTACCACGCCGGTATAGCCGCGAAGAAGGAGACGCGATGCTCGGGCAAGCTATTGGGCTGTTCGACTACGGTAAGGAGTCATCTGCCGTCGCCCGATCTATGCGGGGAGTACACCGATCCACGCATCTTGCGAAACGACCAAAATACGAGAGGCGGTTCTAGGGGGTCTAGTGACTTAAGAGTGTAGTCGAGCATGGAAATAAATTACTATGTCGGTAGAAAGAAAATATAACCATGTCAACATACTCAAATAAACTTTATTAATATGCGACAGCAGAAAAGTAAGAAACGATACAAGGGCGGCTTCTGAGTCCCCGAGATTACGGGGAAAAATCGTCGCGGGTGCTCAATGTTCCAGGAGTTGGGGACGTCGACATCTTCCATGGTCATCAACCGGTATGCTCCTGGCCGAGTAACCTCTTTAACTTTGAAAGGGCCTTCCCAATGAGACCCCAGCTTGTGTACGCTCTTCTGCTTCCTTCGAAGGACCAGGTCGCCAACCGCAAAGGCTCTTCCACGTACATTGCGATTGTAATATCTTCGAACGCCCTCAAGGTATTTAGCGTTCAGCGTGCGGCATTGCGGCGGGTTTCCTCTAAGCGCGACAAGCTCATCTTCTCGAGTAGCATCGAAGTTTCTTCATTATAATTCTCGACATGAGGAGAGCGAAAAGCGATGTCGGCCGGGAGGACTGCTTCTGAACCAAACACCATGAAGTATGGGGATACACCTGTACTACGGCTGGGTTGGGTACGTAGTCCCCAGACGACAGCAGGTAGCTCTTTAAGCCATCGGCCAGGATATTTCCCATCGGCGGAAAGAGTCGCTTCGCTATGCTTCCAATATCATGCCGTTTGCTCGCTCGGCCTGCCCGTTGGCGAGGATGGGCGGCAGACACATATTTCACCCGGATGCCTTTGTCTTCGCAATAATCCCAAAAATGACGCCCGTGAATGTCTTTGCCCAGATCGGTAATGATGGAGTTGGGGATGCGAAATGATGGACCACCTCATCCAACATCTCGACGGCTTTATATTGGTTGGCGTCGACCCGAGAGGGAGATATTCGATCCACTTGGAGAACTTGTCGACCATAACGAATATCCACTTGAAACCACCGGGGCCGCTTTGAAAGGCCCAATAGCGTCAAGTCCCGGCATGAGAAAGGCCATGCTGCCGGGTATAGTCACGGAGCTCATGTGCTGGCATGCGTGCGCTTCCAGAAGAATTGACACTTCTCACAATGCCGTACCGGGTGTTCTGCATCGGCAAGCTGCCGTGGCGGTAGAATCCTGCCCGGAACGCCTTTCCGACTAGGGTTCGAAGCCGCATGATTCCCCGCGAGATCCCACCATGGATTTCGTCGAGCAACTTTATACCATCTGCTTCGGAGACGCGCCTGCGGGACCCGGTCTCCGATACTCTTCCGCATGAGGAAACCGTCGACTAGGACATAATTCTTACTTCGCCTGATGAGTCGCTCTTGTTCTGTCATGTCTTCTGGCACGAGAGCCTCCTGCAGATATTTAATTATCGGGACTCGCCAGTCTTCATCAACGGTATTGGATAGGGTGGTGACGATGTGCTCAGCTGTCTCAAGTGGAGGGCCGGGCGCAGGATCACTAATGGTTGGTTTCCAAAGATCTTCGACGAAGACGCCGGCTGGTATCTTTGCCCGAGAAGAGCCGAGCTTGGAAAGTTCATCGGCGGCTTGGTTGTAATCGAACCACGTGATCAAAGCCGAGCCCGTAGAACTTGCCTTCCAACTTTCTTATGGCCGCCACATATGCATCCATCTTCTCACTCTTGCAATCCCAATCTTTATTGACTTGCTTGATTACCAATACCGAGTCACCAAATACTTGCAGTCGGCGAATCCCAAGCTGGATAGCAATACTGAAGGCCGTGAAGGGCAGCCTCATACTCAGCGGCGTTGTTGGATGCGGGGAAGTGGATCCGGGAGGACATACCGAGTGTATCCCCGAGAGGGCGATATGATGTAGACGCCAGCCCAGGGACCATCGATGTTCAGCGAACCGTCAAAGTACATTGTCCAGCGTTCGCGGCTGGTGTCTTCGAGGGGAGTCTCGGATCCGTCCACTCAAAAGCGAAATCTGCCAATGCTTGCGACTTGATGGTACTCCTATTCTTGTATCCAATGGTGAACAGGCTGAGCTCGATCGCCCACTTGCATATACGACCATTGGCATCTTTATTTCGTAGGGGCGTCGCCCAATGGGTAGTCCGACACCACGGTGATCGGGTGAAGGTCGAAGTAGTGACGCAGACTTGCGAGGCGTGATGAGGATCCCATAGAGCAATTTTTGTATATGCGGGTACCTTTGCTTGGAGTCGTTCGGGACCTCGGCCGAAAATAGACCCGGCCGTTGGGCCGGGTATACGTGCCCTTCTTCCGCGCTCGACAACCAAAGCGGTACTAACCACCCGATTGGTCGCTGCGATGTAGAGCGATATGGTCTCAGCGTCGTTCGGGGCCACCAATCTTTGGAGGTGTGGTGAGAAACTTCTTGAAGCCGTTGAAGGCCTCTTGAGCCTCGTTGGTCCACCCGAAAGCTTCTCTGCTTGAAGGAGTTTGAAGAACGGCAGTCCCTTCTCGCCGAGAGCCGTGCGACGAAACGGCTCATGGCTGCCATGCATCCGATCCAACTTCGGACATCTTTGACGTTTTGGGGTGGCTTCATCTCGCATGATGGCGCTGATTTTCTCACGGGTTTGGCTCGATGCCATGCCTACTAACAATGTTGCCGAGTAAGTTCTGGGAGGGGCGCCAAAAACACACTTTCCCGGATTGAGTTTCCATTGGTACACGTTAAGCTTGGCGAAGACCCTTGCAAGATCGTCGACCAGGGAGAGAGCGCTCTGCGTTTTCACCACGACGTCGTCGACATAAGCTGGCGAGGTCGGGGATAAGGTTCCCTAAGCGACCCTGTATAGCCCGGTGGTAGGTGGCGCCCCGGCGTTCTTCAGCCCGAACGACATGGTAGTATAGCGATGGGCGCCAAGCGGAGTGATGAAGGAAGTCATCTCCGGTCTTCGACCGCAAGGGCGATTTGATGATAGCCCGACTAGCAATCCGAGGAAGCTAAGGAGCTCGCAACTGCGGTGGAGTCGACAACCTGATCGATCTTGGCGGGAGACCGAAGGGGTCTTTAGGGCAAGCCCTATTGAGATCGGTATAATCAACGCACATCCTCCATTCATTATTCTTCTTTCTTACAAGGACCGGATTAGCTGCCCGGTCGGGATGATACACCGCGAATAAAGCCGGGAGCTAGCAATCTAGTTATTCGCTTTAATGGCGGCGGATTTTTCTTTATTAAAGCGGCGTATTTTTTTGGCGCACGGCTTGGCCGTTGGCTTGACACGTAGGCGGTGCTCGATCCGGCTCCGAGGTACTCCGGGCATATCAGCGGGTTTCCACGCAAAAATGCTCACGTTATCCCTCAGGAACCGGACGAGCGCGTCTTCCTATTTCGGGTCAAGATTCACGCCTATCTTCGTCGTCTTGGGCCAGGTCTCCTTCCACCAATTTGGATGGCTTTGGTATCCGATGGCTTGGTGGTCTTCTTCGTCCGCTCTTCCTCGGGTATCTCGAGGTCGGAGGGGTTCATCTTCTTTGCGTTCTTGATCACCTCCTCTTGCCGGACCGACTGGAGGATGAACTCCCGCTTGTCGAGGCCTTCCTTCTCGCAGACGTAGGCCATATGTACGTTGGCCCTGCATGTGGGACCCCTTTCTCCATGGGGATCTTGAGGATAAGGTAGCCGTAGTGCGGGACCGCCATGAGCTTGGTCAATCCCGGCCGTCCGATGATGGCATGGTACGATGACTCGAAGTCGGCGACGACGAAATTCATGTACTGGATGCGATGGTGCTTAGTGTCGCCCGAGCGCACACGGCGTCACTGCCCGAGAGGGGTTGGCGACTCTCCGGGGATCCCCGAAACGGTGCTCGTATGGCTTGAGGTCGTCCTTCGTGATGTCGGGGCTTTCATCGAGCTCGGAACAACATGTTCGGGTGCTCCCTCCGTCGATGAGGACCTTCTCGAAGCGTAGGCGCCCGATCACGGGTCGAGGACCGGGGGGGAATCGCCGGTGCGGGTTGTTACACCACTGTCGTCGCGGCGAAAGGTTATCACCCGCTCGGGAGAACGTAGGCCATATCGGTCCGTGACCCCCTCACTGAAGTCTTTGACGGTCGGGACATTACGGGCGGCGGAGATCTTGCGATCCGCCCCACCTCGCAACCGTAGTGTCCGCCTAAGATCGTGTGAGCGACGGCGTCTTCGGCACGGGTAGTGGTGCCTAGGATCGGCGTCCTCGTCAGGCTCTTCTTCTGGTTGTTGCGGGCAACTTTGGGTGCTTCCTCCGGCTGCTCGTCGGCGATCTTGAGCTTTGCGTTCGCTCTCATACTCGGCATTGAAGTGCCGACACTCGCCGAACTATGGTTCAAGTCCGGTGTCGGGGCACTTGCCGTGTAAAGCTTTTGGATCGGATCTCGCCGGTTGAGCGCCTTCTTCTTGCCACGGTCTTGACATTGTTGACACCACCTCCCCGACGGTTCCGATCACGGCGGTGCTCGCGATAGTTGCCGCGACCCTCCCCCGGCGACCGGCGTCGCGGGTCGTCGGCGGCGGTTATCGTGGCGCTTCGTCGCGCCGTTTATTGTCACGCGAGGAGCCTCGCGGCGGGGGAATACTCGGCGGGCGGAGTAGCCGTAATCTTTGTGGAATACGTACTCGGCCTCATCTGCCCGGCGAACCTCTGCGCCCGCGTCCGGTAGCTTTGGACATGGTGGTGATCTTGGACTGTGGAGCTTTTTCCGTAGCTCTTGGGCTGCGGCGTTACCGTGGAGGCGAGACCCTTGGTGAATGCGCCCGACGCACTCCTCGTCGGTGATATCCGGGATCGTCGGGCGCACCTCGGAGAAGCGGCGGATGTACTCCGGAGCGGTTCGTTGCGGCCGCCAGGCGCAACCGCTCCAGGTCGTGCTTGTACCGGATTGCTTGCGTGGACTTGTAGGTGCTGATAAAGATATCTTTGACATCTTGCCACGTGCATAGCCTCCCCTTCGGGGAGGGCCGAGCCCGCCGGTTGGCCGCTGGTTGAGGCTGTCGGGAAGTAGTTTGCCATGGCGTCTTCCCGTCTCCGACCGACCTGATCGCAATTTCGTAGATCATGACCCAGGCCTCGGGATCTTGGTCGCCGGTGTACTTTGAGAGAGCGTTGGTGCCTTTGAAACCTAGAGGCCACGGACCTGCGGAGATCACGGGTGGTAGGGCGGATCGTAGTGATCGTGAGGTTCCCGGTCGGGTTCCGTACAGCATGTTGTACTCTTCGGCGTCGCTGGATCTCGGCGTCTTCGGCGGGCCTGCTAGGCTGGCGGTGATGCGGTAGCGAGCATCTCGGGCAATCTCGATCTTTGCTACGGAGGTTGGGGGGACGCTGGTTTCGATCTGGGGCGGGGCCGGGGTGGTTGTCCACCCACGCCACCGGCCGAGCACGCGCGCTACCCCCCTCGCCCGCACTGCCGACCGTCTTGGCTTGCGTCTTGCCCCCGCCGGCTGTCTTGCACCGAGGGTGGCTCGTCGCGCCAGCGGGGCGGGTTTGCCCCCCTTGGCATCGAGGGCGCCTCTTCCTCGCCTTGGGTGTTACGACTCCTTTGGCGATGACGCCGGCAAGACGGCCGCGAAGGCGCGAATGAACTCGAGACAGAGGATTGAGCTGGCGTGGGTGGCGTAGATGTAACCCCGGACGTCTTCTATTGTGGCGTTACGCCGCCTTGAGGAGACGCCCCGCCGTGGCGTGTTCGATTCGGCGTCTTGTGGACGGGATTCCCGCCACCTCGTCAAATTGAGACTGTAGATTCGGGGAGAGTCCCGGGCCAACCGAAGCCCGGGTAGAACCGCCCGGCCGAGCACGGCGAGCAACGTCTGCTCCGCTTGCGGCGCTCGATCGGCGTTGCGTCCTCCCGAGCAGCGCGGAGTTCTTCGGTTTCCCGTCAAGGGGTGCGAATCCTCGCTGATGAAGGTTCCCCCGCCCGCGTCTCTCCGGGAGCGGTACCATGGTCGAACAGCGGGTAGTCGTAGCGATCTCGAGCTCCATCGGATCTGGAGCACAGTAGTAGTGGCGTCGGACGAAGTCGAGGGCGATACGGCCATCACGGAGTTCGGTGCCTTCTTCCTCCTCCTCGGTGCCCTCCGGGATCGGAGAGAGCCTAGCCATGCGGATGTGGTCGGCTTTGTCGGCGAGGCGCCCTCGCGGTATGTTGGGGCATCGATGAAGTCGTAGGGTCCAGGGCGGTCTTCCGACCAATCCCAGAGCCCGGGCGCATGGCGACCGGACCTTGGCCGAGGGGAAGATGGCCCTCGACCAGATCTGTTTCTCCCGAAGGAGCGTCGGGCAGCCCGTGTCGTGGTCGGCGTTGTTCTGTTGAGAAGCGGCGTGGCCAATCGACCAAAGGAGTAGACTCACTCGTACCGATCTTGATCTTGTCGAAGTCGCGAGTAGGTTGTCGGCGTCGTGGACGAAGCGCCGCGTGTACGGCACGAACGGATGAGTGAGCTTTGTCGGAGGTCGGCGGCCCGGCTCTGGGTTGGAGTCGGTGCGGTCTTTGTAAAGCGGATGCCGCGCAGATTGGATCTGAGCCGTAGCGGGGTTGTCGGCGCCGAGCATGGCGCCGTTGTTCCAGACGGCGTCCCGGTGGATGTCCTCCATTGGGTCGACCGCCATGGAGTCGGGGAAGATCACCATCTTGTTAGCCATGGCGTCTTCGTGCACACCCCCTACAGGCGCGCCAAGCGTGCGTCGGTTTACGGGGCGATAGTCTAGCAAGGGTATGCCCAGCTAGTAGATTGAGCGGTTGGGATCGCGCGAGATGGCTAACGAAGCGTTAAGCGAACGGCGAAGGACAAAACACCGCGGGTTTTACCCGGGTTTGGCCGCCTTGATGGCGTAAAACCTCGTCCTGCTTAGTTGTATTGATTGATTGAGAATTATCTGTCCCTCGGTTGGGATCCCTGCTCTCCTTATATAGTCAGGGAGCGGGGGTTACAGGCTCGGATCTGTCGACAAGAGCTATCGATAGATTACAATAGGAAAGTGTATAGTGATTACGATTGAACTATACTAGGAAACTATCTTGATGACCAAGTTTAGGCCGTAATCTCCGATAATCTCGGTCTTCTATCGCCAAGGGCTTTAATCCGCCGTCTGAGGCGGCCCGAGAGGCCTAACCCAGCGACCCGTGAGGGGGATAGGGGTTTATCCCCCACACTATGTGAATCGGTAAGCTATTCGCTTCCGCTTCTCAAGATTAGCGCCGAATTGATTTCTTGTTCCCTTTACAGCCTTCCCGAATCGCGTCTCTTGGCCTTCCTCCCTTGTATAAATACAGGTATACCCTTGAAACGGTAGCAGTCATTCAGATCTCATTTTCACCTTCCAATCTACTCTCTACTTTCCCCCAAGATCCGAAGCACCAAATGGCAGATTCAAGCAACAAACGCCCGGCCGAGACGGCAGATCCTCGCCCTCAGAAGAGGCCTGCAGTAGAGTGAGCATATCCCAATCCAGCCTTTAGCATTATATTTCATAAGATCTAACTCCCTTTTCTTTTTGAAATAATTTCCAGTGCTCGCGATGTTGAGAACACCGAACTCCGTCGTCAATTGGAAACGGCACAAACAGCGCTCAGGGAGGAAAAAGAAGCTCATCGGGAAACACTCCAAACATTGGAGGAGGCGGAGGCAGTCATGGATCGTCTTGATAGAGCTCAGGACGCTTATGTAGAGAATAGCAATCGTAAGTCTTTACTATCACACCTTGTGCATCCCCTCTTCCATGATTTTGCTTTCTGAAATAATCTTCTCACCCGATCCTTGTCGTTTCTCAGGTATAGCAAGGAGACTCGGCCGCCTAATCCATGCCACCGGTGAATTAATCAGGGAGCTCGAAGAGGATAGTCCTCCAGGCCCTGACCGTGCTCGGAGGATTCAACTGGCTTATGGACATCTGAGGGCCATCTACAGTAGCATTGTAGATTAGGAAAATATGGTCATGATGTAAAAACCCACGTCTCTTTCCTCTATCAATAAAGAATCAAATTTTCGTCTCCCTTTTTTGTGATCTTATTTGCATAAGTCGTCCCTAGTGAATAACTATACATTTGGTGCCAAACAAGTTTTTGCGAATCTCTTTTCATAACATTATCTGAGTGGATATGATTGAGCAAGTCTGAAAATATCCCTTAAGAGATTATCAGGCCCATTTCTCAACCCAACTCTCCTTTAAAGCTTATCTTTGTGGTGCGTCATTGCGATCAACTTAAAAAAATTTCCCTCGCTGCTGCCAACCTTTCATTTTTCTTTCTTTGCCGAACGGAGAAAAACCTCTATTTCCGATAAATATCCATAGCAAGCAATAGTAACGATTGTAGCAACCATCTTAAAGTGGCGGGAAGCTGAATTCCAAAACACCACATCCGTTTTTCTTGAGAGATTATTACGTCTCTCTAGGATGAATTAAACAATGAAAACCCCTCTCCATCTATATTGCTTGTTCTTAATCTTCCTGTTGTATACTTCTATTCACCAAACAAATCAATCGGACAAACCTTGCCGAACAGCTAACGTCATCATAGCCAAATCCTTAAATAATATTAAAATTCAGCTTGAGACAACTCATGAGCCTTTGTTCGGTTGTGGCATTGAATGTGTTTCCACTTTTTCTTCTCCCAATAAACCAACCAAGGGTAAAAATGTCAGTCAGAAGGAAGGTGAAACGGGCAATCTTGGCTTCTTTAATAAGCAACCTCTAAAAATATATAATTTTTAATATCTTGGCCAATCAACTTGCCTTCCACCAAGCGCTGGCCTTATATGTCCAAAACGCAGTCAAGATTAAAACTACAAATCTGCTTCTCCAATTTCTTTCCCTTTTTACGGAGCCCATCTGCTGGTACCGGCAATTCAATGGCGGACAAAGGAAAAGAAGTCGCCGAGGAATCGTCGATTCGGGGGTCCTCCACCACCCCGGCTCCATACTCACTTGGGTGAGATTTTATTTCTACTTGATTTTTGTCGTCTCCCTGTTTTTGATATACTCTAATCCTCTGCCTTTAGATCACCAATGCATCCAGACTTCTTGTTTGGCACTAGGCGCATTCAATCCCAATCCCATCCAGATTCTTGATGAGGATTCTCTGCGAGACCTTGAGACTCTCATAAACAACCGTGAAGAAACGCCGTCGCAGGAGCTTCAAGCGGATCTGGAAGTGACAGGTTCCTATCTTTGCTGCAGAGCGTGAACGCCGCATGTCTCTCGAGGTTCATATTGGTGGTGAGTCAACTTTAACTTTGTCCATATGTTCTTTGTCTGGTGAAGCGATCGCCTTTCAGCGTATTCTTCTAGAACTTTTTCGGCGTCCGCAGCTGCTGCCTTTGTGAAGCGATGTCGAGGCTTAGTGCGGGCACTCAACATGTCGGTGAACCCACCGATTGCCTCGCATCAAAGAGATGCGTCGACAAGATCAAGGAAGCTATGAAGAATAAGTGAAGAATCTGCAATGATACCTAGGGTTAGAACCAAATAGGAATCTTTTGTGATGTATTCGGCAATGCTTTCGTAACAGACTCACGAATCCTTTGAATAAAGACTCCTTTGGCTCTATATTGATTTTTATATTTTTTGCACTAAAGGCGACATAACATATTATCATCGGCTATCCTCAATTTCCTTATGGAGTATTTTTTTACGCTAAAAGGCGATGATTTATTCATCGGCTATCTCTTATGAATGGAACAAATCTTTTTGCTTAAAACTACTGAATTCTACGTGTCGGCCAATCACACTTGCAATAATTGATCTTTTAAGCCGACCGCGAAACTCTTCCATCGATCTTAAAATTCTTGTCGAGCCGAAAGATTTCGATCGGTTGTTGGTCTTTGTAAAAAGTCTTGGCGGGACCTTCTTCCCACTCTCTCCACGAAAAGCATTCCACACCTTCATACTCCCGAGCGATGGCTCGGTAGCAACAACGCTTACCGAATCATCGGCTTGCACTATCTCGGCGTCATCACCATTCCATTGGATGAGTACTTGATGCATGGTAGGCGGGGGCGCAACAATTAGCATGGATCAATCCCTTCCAAGAAGCAAGCTGTAGGACCCCTTACTATCAACCACAAAGAAGGTAGTGATCAAAGTCTTTGAGCCGATCATCAACTCAACGTGAACGGCTCCATGGGTATCCGAAGGATTGCCCGGCAAAATCTCTAAGCACAATGTCGTCTTTAGCAAATCCTCCTTGGTCATCCCCGGCTTTTTGAAAGTCGGGTGTATGGCATGATATTGATTGCGGCTCCCCATCAACGAACATATGAGTCAGAGGTTTTCCATTAACGAATCCCTTCAGGTAAAGAGGCTTCAGATGGTTGTGCTTCCTAGGCCTGTCAAACACTGCTTGTCTTGAGAGGGCCAACTGTCCTAGGAGATCAATCATCTCTTTGTTGTCAAAATCAGAATAGGCCTCTTCATCTGAATAAGCATTTTCTCCCTCTGGATCCACAGTGACTTGTTCGGTAGGAGCTGCGAACTCTATCGGGATGTAGAATACCATGTTAACATCTGCCGAACGCCCACTTGCCGAATACTCTTCTGCCGAATGACTGGCTTCTTGAGTTTTCTTCTTTGGGCGCCATACCTGCTTGCGTCCGGCTGTTGCTTCCTTAAGCTCCTTGTTCCTGAGGCGTTGGACTCTTCTCTTCTGACTCTTCCTCAAACCAGGAGGGCACCACTGTCCCTTTTGCCACACGCACTCTTGAGGAGAGTCCAGATCATCTTCAGAATCCTCAACATCAGCCCATGCTTGATCGGCAATTCTCTTACTGGCATGAGGTTTGCTGTCTTCAATTTTTAGGCGCCGATCATCCTCTGGGAAACGTGCCCCCAGTCTTTCTTGGATGGGACGGCGGTTGACTCGTGCCTGTCTGTACCCGTGGTATTGCTCACTGCATTCAGGGCAATTGTTCCTAGTAGGCAGCTTCAAGCCTTCATTCCAGCAATGTCTGAAAAAAGGACAGTCCCAATGAGACTCCTCTCGTTCTCTCATGTATTCCCTCTGTTTCAGGTGATACATCTCCTCCTCGTATCTCTGCTGCTCTTTTGCAAGTTGTTGATCCCTACGGTATTGCTTTTCTTGCTGTCTTTGCCATTTGTTCAGCAGTATACGAGATGTCACCTTTGGTTTGGAGGCCTCTCCTCTCTCTGTTCGGCTATTTGGGAACCGAACACGACGCTCTTGGAGCTCTACATCAGATACTTGCCGACTAGGGTCAACTGAACCACTTTGCTTTGCCCTATCAGAAGTCAGCACTTTCATTGGGCCCTTGCCTTTAGGATCACTGGCAGAAACCATGTATTTATCAAAAACAACCATGCCTGCGGGGAAGGGCTCCTTGTCCACCTTCATATTGTTATTGAACTTTAGGAGACCCTGCTGTATATCCCTCTGAATCTGTTGCCTGAAGATTCGGCAGTCATTGATGTCATGAGTATTCATGTCATGAAGGCCACAATACTTCCTAGTCTTGACCCAATCAGGACACCGCATAGAATGATTCTCTGGCGACTTAATACGTCCTTCCTTAACCAAGAACTCAAAGAGCTTGTCGGATTTGGAGACATCGAAGTCATATGCCCCCCCTTGAGTGTCTTCATCCGGTCTTTGGTTAACTTGGACAGGTTCTTTGCCCCAAGCGGATTCGGCAGCTGCTACGTCTTCTTGGCCATCATCTTCATCTTCTCCTCCTTCCAGAAAGTATTGATATGCCTCATAGGACACATTGCCCCCTTTCTGAAAACGGGTGTCCCTCTTGATGCTCTGGAACTGATTGGCCATGAGTGACAGACGCCTTGAGAGCTGTCCAAGGTCTTCGAACTCCATGCCGGCTAGCTTTTCCCTGATGGCTGGATGCATACCAAGTGTAGCTACAGCCGGCAACTGATGGTCTGGCAAATTTAGAGAGTAGCAGAAATTCTTTGTTTCCCTGAACCTGCGCAAGAACTCTTGAGGTGTTTCATTGTATCTCTGTGTCAACCCCATCAGGTGAACGAGCTCTTTCTCATTGGAACCACTGAAGAAGTATGAATGGAATTTGTTCTCCAGTTCAAACCATGTTCTAATAGAATTGGCCGGCAACGTGGCGAACCATGAGAAAGCCGGCCCTGTAAGGGATGATGGGAAGTAGCGAATCCTCCACGCTTCATCATTAGCAAGCTCTCCGAGCTGGATCAGGTACCGACTGATGTGTTCCGTAGTGGAAGTGTCATCTTGTCCAGAGAACTTGGTCAGATCACTTGGAGGCTTCAATCTGGAAGGAAGCGCCACTCTGTTGTACCAATCAGGATATGGTGACTGATACACATAGGGCCGATTCTTGGGCTTAATCCCAAACTGGTGTTGCATCATATCGGCCATCCTCGCTAGGAGTATATCCACATTTGTATCTTGAGGTCCATGAAACGTCGGCCGATCGGGCAGGCCCTATACCCAGGATTCGGCATAGCATGAATGGTGGAGTAGTCAGCGAACTCTGCGTAACCAGGGCCAAAGGGATTTCTCTGTAACCCACTGGCCATTGGAGCAATTGAATAGGTGTTGTATGCTGGAGGATTCCCAGGTGCACCGAATGCCGCCTCTCCATGTGTCTTGGCTCTGGATTCCCTTGGCTTCTCTGGTGTCTTGTTCTCCCCTCCAGCTTCTTGATTTGTAGCTCCTTTCTTTGGTGGTGGCTTTGGCACATGTAAGTATGTTGGCCCTGAAAGCTCACCGAGTTGTTCTTCAAAGTGCCTATCAAACTTGGGTCCAAAGCTGCTCCTCATAATATGACGAAAAGTATTGAAGAACACCGAGTTGTGATTAGTCATTGCTCTCCCAACGGCATTTGCAACGATCTCTTCCATTCGATGGATTTCTTCAGCAGTTGGCTCCTCATCTTCCTTTTCTGCCCCTTCCTCTGTATCAGGAATTTGCTGAGCGTATTCCTTGTCACCAGGCATCACTATCTTTGGAAGATCTGTCTTCTGGAAGATTGCACCACTCTTGTTCTTGGAGAAGCATGACAGGCACTTTTCTTGCGAAAACCGCACATGTCTCTCACCATGGTCTCGAGGTCGGTGGTAGGTCATCTACGGAGAGGGATGACGTTGTTCTTGTCGACTTGATCGGGCATCTTGTCTTGACCTTGAGTTGTCCCACCGGGCATGCCAAAAAGTGTGTTGACACAAAATCGACTCTGCGCACACACAGCGACAAGCGGAAATAGCTGGTTTTACTCGACTGCCGAGTGTCTTGATCCGGCGTGCCCGATCAATTTGACCTATTAATTGACAAGGAGGTAAATGTGAGATCTAGAACATGCCTGGTGAGACCAAGACAGTTCCGTATGTATGGCTCTAAGGCCAGTTGTAACGACATATAGCTATGAGAGCTATCTGTCAGCATATAATGAATGCATTCGGTAAGCATGTATAAAGATGTGATGTAATAACATTTGCCGAATGATCATGGAAGACATGTTTGAATAAGTAAAGTCGATCATCAAGATATGATATCATAAAGCTCTATTGCATAGATCGAATTAATTGACAACATGGAACATAAGCAAGTAACTCATAAATATAAACCTAATCTAAATGACACATGCATAGGTTTCATCCAACTAGTCTGTCGTACGTCTAGCCTTCCTAAACCCGTCAAGCTTAAACCCTTGCAAGCTAATCCACCGCATGATACGACTTGCTACAGATCTAAACCACTTACCACAACTAGATCAATCCACCGCATGATACAATCTAACCATGATAAGCTAAAAGCACGCATACATCTAAATAGATCTATAAATACTCATTACTCGTTGAAGCGTGTATGCATAAACAAGTAAAGTACACATGCAAGCAATCTAAAAGCAAAGTCAGAGATTTATTCCTATTAGTCCTAACGACAATCCACCGCATGATACTTTGCAACAAGCTAATCCACCTCATGATACGGCTTGCCAGACTAATCATCCTAAACCCTTTTCATCCTAACAGCTATCCACCGCATGATACACTTTGCAACAAGCTAATCCACCGCATGATACAGCTTGCGGACTAGACTCTAACGATAGGTAGACTTACACATGCAAGATACAAGTAGATACATAAGCGTATTCGGCAAGATTGCGAATCGGGGTCCATGAAGAAGGAACTCACATGCAAAACCTTAGCCTGCCGCCGCGACTCATGACTAAACGTGTACAAACCCACAACATGTAGCAACTTAGATTGATCTAAGCCCGGCTATGATGAACAAATAGATCTAATGACATGATTGAGATAAACATTGAAAGCATTGATGACATCTAGATCTAACAAAAGATAAAAGCCGAGCCACATCAATCTAAATTGGGCAAAAGTGTGTGCAATCATAATTAAAATAATAAATAAGAAGAAGCATGCACCACTTGGTAACTTAATGAATTCACTAGGCGCCAAATCTAATGAAGCCGATAACTAGCCCCAAGCTAGATCTTAGCACTGCCACCACGACTCATGATCTAACAAAAGGACCCTCTTGCTCCATAGCCTAAATCTGCCGCACGATACTAAGCATGGTAACAAGACTACTTGCAACATAATCTAAATCCGCCGCATGATACTAGACATGGTACAAGGTTGCGGTACTTACGGTCGGCGACGGTCGATGTATCCCCTCGCAGATAGATCGGCGACACGGCTGGACTCGAAGGGTGGCCGCGGGCCGGTGGCACGCAAGCGGGTTTGTTGTATTTGATTTGGTAGATCGATTACGATTCTTGCGGGGTCTCATATTTATACCCTGGGCTTGATGAGTCTAACTAATTACGAATAAAATAGCGAAAATATCTAGCTAAGATACATTGTCCTCCAAGTTTTCTCGGGTCGTGAGGCCGCCGCGTGACATGAGCACTTCTCCCGATATTCTCCTTCGCGGCTCTTACGCTTGCCGAATCACCACGTGCTCCATCCCCCCCCTCGGGCTCCTTAGCCGGATAGCAACGGCTTCCCAATTGCTATAGTACCTCGGGGCGGCATCTTTGCTAGCGAATGACCTCTTTACGAATCATAGCATGTCGGCTCTTGTCATTCGGGATTTACCAAATTTTGGTGTTAACAGCAACGCAATTGATCCTACCATCATCTAACCTATCCACCATAACTTCCTATGTACCTTTAGGTGGCGTTCCCCTTCTTGTTTCGATGCGTAGGTCGACATAGAGATTTTCAATGGAATTTCAAGATTTCACTCTAAACAAGGGCTACTTTGAGTCCTATGACAAGTGATTCTTAGAAAAACTCACTAATGGTCCACTTGTTCAAATATAGGTTCTCTAGGGTGAGGCATTTGATTCCACAACCGCAAAAAGTCTAGCTCTCGATTCTGTAGCGGGATTGGAAACTTCTCTTTGTTTTGAGTTCGTCTTTGCTGAAATCAGCGCCCGGCGATCCCCTAATGTCACATCGAGAAATATATATTAACGGTTGAGGAGCATAGCGCAATTGATCCTACCATCATCTAACCTATCCACCATAACTTCCTATGTACCTTTTAGGTGGCGTTCCCCTTCTTGTTTCGATGCGTAGGTCGACATAGAAGATTTTCAATGGAATTTCAAGATTTCACTCTAAACAAGGGATACTTTGAGGCCTATGACAAGTGATTCTTAGAAAAACTCACTAATGGTCCACTTGTTCAAATTTAGGTTCTCTAGGGTAAGGCATTTGATTCCACAACCGCAAAAAAACTAGCTCGATTCTATAGCGGATTGGAAACCTCTCTTTATTTTGAGTTCACGCTGAAATCAAGCGCCCGGCGATCCCTAATGTCACATCCGAGAAACATATATTAGCGGTTGAGGAGCATAGCGCAATTGATCCTACCATCATCTAACCTATCCACCATAACTTCCTATGTACCTTTAAATGGCGTTCCCCTTCTTGTTTTGATGCGTAGGTCGACATAGAGATTTTTGGTGGAATTCCAATATTTCACTCTAAACAAAGGGCTACTTTGAGGCTATGACAAGTGATTCTTAGAAAAACTCTCTAATGGTCCACTTGTTCAAATTTAGGTTCTCTAGGGGAGTATATTTGATTCCACAACCGTAAAAAGTCTAGCTTCGATTCTATAGCCGGATTGGAAGCGTAGGATCATTTGGGCGCCTAGAGGGGTGAATAGGCTGTTGTCGTCGGTTTACTGGGGCGATAGTCTAGCGGGGGGTATGCCGGCTAGTAGATTGGCCGATTCTGGATGCGAGAGGCGGCTAACGAGGCGTTAAGCGAGCGGCGAAGGACAAAACACCGGGTTTTACCCGGGTTCGGCCGCCTTGATGGCGTAAAACCTACGTCTGCTTAGTTGTATTGATTGATTGAGAATATCCGTCCCTCGGGGGATCCTGCTCTCCTTATATAGTCCGGGAGAGCGGGGTTACAGGTCGGATCTGTCGACAAGAGCTATCTGATCGGTTACAATAGGAAAGTATAAAGTGATTAGGATAGAGCTATACTAGGAAACTATCTTGTCGGCCGTTTAGGCCGTAATCTCCGATAATCGGTCTTCTATCGCCAAGGGCTTGAGTCCGCCGTCTGGGCGGCCCGAGAGGCCCTAACCCAAAGTGACCCGTGAGGGGATAGGGTTTATCCCCCCGGCTAGTCCACGAGCGCGGCGTATCTTTGCGGTGAAGAAAGAGTCTTGGCGCTTGATCATCGGGAGGTGTTGTCGACCGGTCTTCAAGCGATGTCGACCCGGACTAGTCATCGTCGGCGGCCTAGGACGGCTCTCGACCAACCGCTTATTTTCTTGTAGCTTCTTTTCCTTTGCTTCCGACCGGTCTAGTCTTGGCGAGTCCGCCTTCTTTGGGTGCGAGTGCTCCAATGAAAAAATCTTTTTCTTTACGGCGAAGTGTGCCCGCGTATAGTGGAGAAACACTTGTAAAATTCATAAACAATTAGCACGATTCACCGCAGGTGAAAGTGTGCCCACTTAATCCCCCCGAGCCTAGGAGTAGGTGAGCGATCACGCATCTTTGCTAGGGTCAAAAAGAAAAAATTATGAGCAAATAGTCCCCGAGTAATCGGAAACCTAAGCGGCGCATTTACCGTACTCCAATGTGGAGCGTACGCACAGGAGTCCCGAGCTCGATATATACGCTCGAGCGTAGGGTGCTCATGCACCATATATGCGCCGAGAGCCTGGGAGGCGATTGCCATCTAGAAGAATATCCAGGCCATGTCGGGGAAATCTGGATAACCCGTGCATCAAGGAAGCTTCGTCAAGAAGATAGGGCCGCTCGGTTCGGTAAATGGCAAGATATCTGGTCAATTAATATCCCGGATCATGTAGGGGACAGGACCGGTCGCGAGAATCGAGGAGATAGGGCGCGTGGCGGCGCCACAACGCTCGCTCTGGAAAGGGTAATGATGGCAAGGCAACGCGGCGCGCTGCCTGTCGCACGCACTCAACCAGCGAAGCGAGGAGGCGCGGGCCCGCGGCGGCCCCCATGGTTTACCAATGCATCAACCCTAGGGGCGGTCGGGGACTATAAATATCAGCCTCCCACGCCCCTCGTCGCATCCGCCTGGTCGCCCTTCCTCTTCCTTCGTCTTCCTCCTGCTACTGATGAGCACCGGCTAGGATTTTTGCGGTTGCGCCCGGCGATCACGCCTCTTCACCGACGCCTCCACCCGATTGCAAGAGGTAAGCACCTTGTGGATCGTCAATTTGCCGTTACTTAGCCCCGATGCAATTGATTTGGGCATGGATTTGATTCAATTTGGTTGCCGATCTTGTTCATTTTTCTGGGAGAGTAGAACCCGCCTGAGGTGGGATGGACCGCCATGCTCGCGAGGTCGCGGGGCCGTGGTGCGGGCGCTGGAGGGAGGTCGCGGCGGAAGCTGCCGGCCGGGCGTGAGGCGCCGCCGCCCGGGCGCCGACGGAGAGCGACGTGCCGGTCGGCGGCGGCGGATCCGTCATCGATGGATAGGGAATGGCGGGCTCTTCGTCTACCGAGCGGCGACAATGAGGGAGGGCGGTGGATGCTGCGTTCTTCGGAAGAAGGTCATCGCTGGTTGGAGGGTGCCGGAGGCGGAACGTACCGATGCCGCGAGCGGATGAAGTGGTGGTCTTCGAGAGCCACTTAAAGGCGCGGATTCGGGATCCCGGCGCACCGTTCCTCTGGCGGAGCTCACGGTGCTCTCACGGCCTCGGCTCTGCCACTGCCGCCGAACGCCATCCTCGACATTGCCGTTTTCATCACCCTTTGTGAGTGTTGCCTCGGCATTCTCCCCAACCTTAGCTTGTGGAAGTACTTCTTCTATGTTGGGATGAAGGGGGATTCGGGATCACGGGTAGCCGGCGGCGTGTTTGTGAAACTCCGGGGCAACCGGGCAAGCCAATTCCCGTCGACACCGCTGCCAACGAATGTGCCCCGCTGGTACACACGGTGGTTTTACCTGCCGCAGTCGGATGTGCCAATTCCGGCCGATCCCACCCGTGTCCCGGTGAGACATGCAAGCTGGAGCGAAGAACCGCGACCAGACATGCCGGCGTGTGAGGGAGCTGCTGGCGATGATGAATGACCTGCATGTGGATGGCATCGACCTTGCTCACGTGTTCGTGGAGCGCGGATCCGCCACTCAAGCGGAGGATCATCCGGGTTTGTACACGGGCTAAATGATCCCACCGCGAGTCGGCGGAGTTCTTGCCGTCGGCCGAGGTCCAGGAGCGGGTAGCGAAGATTCTGCTGACGGCCGGAGTACCGCACGATCCGCGCACGGTACCCACCTTCTGCGCCGGGAACCCGCCACCGCTGGTGAGTGTAGTCGACATTGTGTTGTTGTGCACTGCTATAGATTGCAACTGTCTTTATCATCGATGATTCTTTGCAGGATCCATGGGATGACACGCGATCGGTACTTGACTGTCACCCGAGGAGGCCGTCGTTCGCGCCCACGCTACGGTGAACGCTGCGGACTCCGTGCCCCAGCGCCCGGCGGCCCGGGCGCGCTGGGGTGCGTGGGGGAAAGTGCTCGGGCTCGCGGCAGCGTCCTGCAGGAAGCCCGTCGGGACCGGTCGTCCGTCGAGAAGGTGACAATGGGGATGGCCACCCGTCATGACCCGGCTCTATATGATGATGACTTTCTTGCCGATGAAGAACTTCAAGCCTTTGTTGAGTCGACCGCCTTTGTAAGTATCCTTGAGTGTTACCAGGTCCTCGTGTAAGGGTATACCCGGCCGATCGCCACATTGTTGAGTGCGACAACCTGTGGAAGACGAGACACACAATTGTTCGAGTTGATGCGCCAACGGCGCGATGTCGGACCACACGGTGGCGTGTCGGCGCCCCGGGAGCGGAGGAGGCCGTAGTGGCGGTAGCTCTGGAGGTCGCCTCCATGGTGCATTAACTTTGCCAATGTAAAGTGTACTTCTTCGTCGCGATCGCTCACATTGTCGATGTATGTATGTGTGAATCATGTTCTTGGTGCGGGGGACCCGTCATCGAGCCCGTGCGGATGCCGATTCTTGCGGGCCGCCCCACGGCAAAGGCGAGGCGGCCGCGCCTGCGGCGCGACCTCGGGGAGTCCCCGGCGAGGCGTGGCGGTCCAAGATGCTCCGGCACCGGAGGATCCGCGCGAGATGGCGGGGCACCAATGCACCGGGAGCGGTCGACAACGCCCGAGCGGGGAGGCACCGGGGCGGAGGCCGCTCCGTGGTCAACCGCCTGAATCCCCTCTGGGCGACATCCGGATCTTGGGTGAGGACCAAGAGATGGAGGAGGCGGAGAGGGATGGTATGAGGCCGCCGAAGCTCGGAACCCGAGTGGAGCAAGGCGGCCCGGAGTTGAAGGGAGGGCGAGCCAGCTCGCATAGCCCGCCAAGTAGAAGGGGGCCCGGCCGCTGCTGCGCGTAAGTACTCGACCACATTGTTTTGTCTTTGTGATATTGCCATGGATATCCTGTAATTGCATGTTGTTATGTAGCATATCCGTAACGAGGAAATCCGCCAATTCTTGCGAAGAGCTTGAGCAGTGCCGGGCGCCTGTTTGAGGCCGGACGGCGCGGGATGAGCTCTCCCGTGAGCGCGACCGTCTTCTTTGAAGAGCGCGGCGGTGCTCGCGGTCGAGAGGGACCGCTGTTGGCCCGCAGCGGCGGCGCTCCGCCGCCATCCCTTTGCGGGAGGGAGGCGGCGGCCGAAGCGTGAAGTCCTTGAGGTTGAGCGAACCCGTGCGGATCGCGAAGCCGCCCGGATTTCCGGGGAGGGTAAGGTCTGGAAGAAGGGCGGCGCCTGACTTGCCGCCGGCCGTAAGTAAGCGCTGGAGGAGGAGTGCGTGGAACTTGTTGCTCGGGAGCAGCGGGCACGCCATGAGGCCCAAACCCAAATACTCGGTATGTGTAATGATTACGTGAAAAGTCGATCTGAAGACATCTTTGCAAGAACGGTTAGTAATAAAAATGATTAAAATGGCGGTTGTATAATACCTTGCGAGCATGAAGCGTCCATTGAGACCCTGCGGCGGTGGTGATGGCGAACCAACCCGACGGGTGAGCTGCGCGAAAAGCTCCGAGAATACCACCGCCGATCGTGACGGGTATACCCTTATCTTTGTAGAATAATACCTGCTCAAAAAACTATTTGAACGATTTGTGCTTACCGTATATTTTTGGCAGCGACACGTGCAGCCTCTAGTTATCGGATTCGCGATCTGGAGGCTGGATATGCTCTATGGAGGAATCGCATAAAGTCTCCTGCAAGGTGTCGGGCCAGTCCTCGGCGCCATCCATGGCTATGCGGTCGGCGGGCCAATCCGGAGGGAGCGCCGCCAACTAACGCTTCGAACATGGAGCAACGCGATGCGGCTGACTGGGCAAACTTCATGGAGTTCACCCGCCCGGCCCACTCGCGACACGGCTCGACATGCTCTAGCGGTGGCGCGCCCCATCATCCCAAGGTGCGGTTTGAGCGCGTCCGCCCTAGGCTACGCACTTTCGGGACAACGGAGGCTGGTGCGCTAAACCTGCGCTGAGGCGGTGACGAGGCGGCGACAACACTTTGCCGATGAGATGAATCCACTCCCGTGAGCCGTTTGAAAGGTAAAGTCCTGGGTGAAGTTGCCCCGGGCATGATACTTTTGCTTCTTTTGGCCGTAGCAAGAAACAGTTAGTGAAAAAAGCAGTAAAAAAACACTTGGGGAATTTAGCCGAGCCATGCCCGGATGTGGGTGGCATAATTAGCTTAATACTTTGTTTTTATCTCACAATCGTTTTAGCATGCATACGATTATGGTAGACGATGAAGTGTAGACCGATGACGAAGGGGGTCACTTATGGTAGATGCCAGTCCTAGCCTTACCGCGCCGTATAGCGCGTAAAGGAGACGCGATGCTCGGGCAAGCTATTGGGCTGTTCGACTACGGTAAGGGGTCATCTGCCGTCGTCGTCGATCTATGCGGGGAGTACACCCGATCACACATACTTGCGAAACGACCAAGAAATGCGAGAGCGGTTCTAGGGGTCCGATGGCGTAAGAGTGTAGTTGAGCATGGAAATAAATTCTTACGTCGATCGAAAGAAAATATAACCATGTCAACGTACTCCGGTAAACTTTATTAAAATGCGGCAGCGAGAAATAAGAAAGCGATACAAAGGCGGCTTCGAGTCCCCGAGATTACCGAAAAAATCGTCGCGCGGTGGTCAATGTTCGAGGAGTTGGGGGCGTTGACATCTTCCATGGTCATCAACCGGTATGCTCTGGCCGGGTAACCTCTTTAACTTTGAAAGGGCCTTCCCAATGAGATCCCAGCTTGTGCACGCTCTTACGCTTCCTTGAAGGGCGAGGTCGCCAACCGCAAAAGGCTCTTCCACGCCGCGTTGCGATTGTAATATCTTCGGACGCCCTCGAGGTATTTAGCGTTCCGCGTGCAACATTGCAGGCGGGTTTCCTCGAGCGCAACGAGCTCATCTTCTCTAGTAGCATCCGATGTTTCTTCATTGTAATTCTCGATACGGGGGGAGCGGAAGGCGATATCGGCCGGGAGGACTGCTTCTGATCCAAACACCATGAAGTACGGGGAAACTCCTGTACTGCGGCTGGGTTGAGTTCGGAGTCCCCAGATAACGGCAGGTAACTCCTTAAGCCATCGACCAGGGTATTTTCCATCTGGCCGGAAGAGTCGCTTCCGCAATGCTTCTAATATCATGCCGTTTGCTCGCTCGGCCTGCCTGTTAGCACGAGGATGGGCAACAGACACATATTTCACCCGGATACCTTTGTCTTTGCAATAATCCCAAAAATGACTGCCCGTAAACGTGCTGCCCAGGTCGGTAATGATGGAGTTGGGGATGCCGAAACGATGGACCACCTCATCCAACATCTCGACAGCTTTGTATTGGTTGGCGTCGACCGGAGGAGATATTCGATCCACTTGGAGAACTTGTCGACCATAATGAATATCCACTTGAAGCCATCGGGGGCGCCTTGAAGGGCCCGATAGCGTCAAGCCCCGGCCGCGAGAAGGCCATGCTTGCCGGTATAGTCTGGAGCTCATGTCTTGGCACGTGCGTCTGCCGCAAAAATTGGCACTTCTCACGGTGTCGTGCAGGGTGTTACGCATCAGCGCCGTCGGCGGTAAAATCCTGCGGAACGCCTTCCCGACTAGTGTGCGAGAAGCCACGTGATTGCCCGCAGATTCCACCATGGATTTCGTCGGCGACTTTATACCATCTTCTTCGGAGATGCGCCTGCAGGACCCGGTCTCGATACTCTTCCTCATGAGGAAACCGTCGACTAGGACATAATTCTTACTTAGCCTTATGAGCCGCTCTTGTTCCGTCCTGTCTTACGGCACGAGCCTCCTCGCAAATACTTGATTATCGGAACTCGCCAATCTTCATCAACGATATTGGATACGGTGGCGATGATGTGCTCAGCTGTCTCGAGTGGAGGGCGGGCGCGGGATCACCGATGGTTGGTTTCAAAGATCTTTGACGAAGACGCCGGTTGGTATCTTTGCGAGAAGAGCCGAGCTTGGAAAGTTCATCGGCGGCTTGGATGTAGTCCCGAACCACGTGATCAAAGCTGAGCCCGTAGAACTTGCCTTCCAACTTTCTTATGGCCGCCACATATGCATCCATCTTCTCACTCTTGCAATCCCAATCTTTGTTGACTTGCTTGATTACCAATGCCGAGTCACCAAATACTTGCGATCGGCCCGAATCCCAAAATTTGGATAGCAATCTGAAGGCCGTGAAGGGCAGCCTCATACTCCGCGGCGTTGTTGGATGCCGGGAAGTGAATCCGGAGGACATACCGGAGTGTATCTCCGGAGGGCGATATGATATAGACGCCAGCCCCGGGACCATCGATGTTCAGCGAACCGTCAAAGTACATTGTCCAGCGTTCGCGGCTGGTGTCTTCGAGGGAAGTCTCCAGATCTGTCCACTCGCAAACGAAATCTGCCAATATTTGTGACTTGATGGTACTCCTATTCTTGTATTCGATGGTGAGCAGTGAGCTTGATCGCCCACTTGCATATATGACCATTGGCATCTTTATTTCGCGGGGCGTCGCCCAATGGGTAATCCGACACCACGGTGATCGGGTGAAGGTCGAAGTAGTGACGCACTTGCGAGGCGTGATGAGGATCCCATAGAGCAATTTTTATATGCGGTACCTTTGCTTGGAGTCGTTCAAGACCTCGTTGACGAAATAAACCAGCCGTTGGGCCGGGGTATACGTGCCCTTCTTCCGCGGCTCGACAACCAAAGCGGTACTAACCACCCGATTGGTCGACTGCGATGTAGAGCAGATATGGTCTCAGCGTCGTTCGGGGCCACCAATCTTTGGAGGTGTGGTGAGAAACTTCTTGAAGCCGTTGAAGGCCTCTTGAGCCTCGTTGGTCCACCTGAAAGCTTCTCTGGCGAAGGAGTTTGAAGAAGCGGTAGTCCCTTCTCGCCGAGCCGTGCGATGAAACGGCTCGGGGGCTGCCATGCATCCATCAACTTCCGGACATCTTTGACGTTTTTGGGGCGGCTTCATCCGCATGATGGCGCTGATCTTCTCAGGGTTTGGCTCGATGCCATGCCGGCTAACAATGTTTCCGAGTAAGTTCTGGGAGGGGGCGCCAAAAACACACTTTCCCGGATTAAGTTTCCATTGGTACTCGTTGAGCTTTGCGAAGACCCTTGCAAGATCATCGACCGGGGGAGAGAGCGCTCTGGGTCTTCACCACGGCGTCGTCGACATAAGCTGGCGAGGTCGGGGATAAGGTTGCCTAAGCAGCCCTGTATAGCCGGGGGTAGGTGGCCCCGGCGTTCTTGAGCCCGAACGACATGGTAGTATAGCGGTAGGCGCCATACGGTGATGAAGGAAGTCTTCTCCCGGTCTTCGACCGCGAGGGCAATCGATGATAGCCGAATAGCAATCCGAGGAAGCTAAGGAGCTCACAACCTGCAGGTGGAGTCGACAACCTTGTCGATCGTGGAAGACCGAAGGGGTCTTTAGGGCAAGCCCTATTGAGATCGGTATAATCAACGCACATCCTCCATTCATTGTTCTTCTTTCTTACAAGGACCGGATTAGCTATCGGTCGAGGATGATACACTTCCGCGAATAAAGCCCGGCGGACTAGCAATCTAGTTATACGCATTAATGGCGGCGAGACTTTTCTTTATTAAAGCGGCGTATTTTTAAGGGCGCACGGCCTGGCCCCCCGGCTTGACACGTGGCGGTGCTCGATCCGGCTCCGAGGTACTCAGGGCATATCGGCGGGTTTCCACGCAAAAATGCTCATGTTATCCCTCGGGAACCGGACGGCGCGTCTTCCTATTTCGGGTCAAGGTTCACGCCTATCTTCGTCGTCTTGGACGCGTCTCCTTCCACCAGCTGGATGTCTTTGGTATCCGATGGCTTGGTGGTCTTCTTCGTCCGCTCTTCCTCGGGTATCTCGAGGTCGGAGGGGTTCATCTTCTTTGCGTTCTTGATCACCTCCTCTTGCCGGACCGGCGGAGGATGAACTCCCGCTTGTCGAGGCCCTCTTTCTCGCAGACGTAGGCCATATGTGCGTTGGCCCGGCATGTGAGGACCCCCTTCTCCGTGGGGATCTTGAGGATGAGGTAGCCGTAGTGCGGGACCGCCATGGGCCTGGTTAACCCTGGGCGCCCGATGATGGCGTGATACGATGACTCGAAGTCAGCGACGACGAAGTTCATGTACTGGATGCGATGGTGCTTGGCGTCACCGAACTGCACACGAAGCGTGACCTGCCCGAGAGGGGTTGACGACTCTCCGGGGAGGATCCCCCAGAACGGGTGCTCATATGGCTTGAGGTCATCCTTTGTGATGTCCAGGGCTTTCATCGAGCTCCGGAATAGCATGTTCAGGGCGCTCCCTCCGTCGATGAGGACCTTCTCGAAGCACAGGCACCCGATCACCGGGTCGAGGACCAGGGGGAATCGCCCGGGGTACGGGTTGTTACACCACTGGTCTTCGCGGCTGAAGGTTATGACCCACTCGGAGAAGGTAGGCCATACCGGGTCCGTGACCCCTCGCTGAAGTCTTTGACGGTTAGGACATTACGGGCGGAGATCTTGCGATCCCGCACCTCGCAGCCGTAGTGTCCGCCCATGATCGCGTGAACGACGGCGTCGTCCGCCACGACCAGCGGTGCACTGGGATCGGCGTCCTCGTGCAGGTCTTCTTCCTGGTTGTTGCGGGCAACTTTGGGTGCTTCCTCCGCTGCTCGTCGGTGATCTTGAGCTTTTTGCGTTCGCTCTCATACTCGCCATTGAAGTGCCGACACTCGCGGACTATGGTTCAAGTCCGGGTGTCGGGGCACTTGCCGTGTAGAAGCTTTTGGATCGGATCTCGCCCGGTTGAGCGCCTTCTTCTTGCCACCGGTCTTGACATTGTTGACACCACCTCCCCGACAGTTCCGGTCACGACGGCGCTCGCGATAGTTGCCGCGACCCTCCTCCGGCGGCCGGCGTCGCGGAGTCGTCGTGGCGGCGGTTATCGTGGCGCTCGTCGGCGCCGTTTATCATCACGAGGGGCCTCGCGGCGGGAATAATACTCGACGGGCGGAGTAGCGAGAATCTTTGTGGAAGACGTACTCGGCCTCATCTGCCGGCCGGGCGAACCTCTGCGCCCGTCCGGTAGCTTGGACATGGTGGTGATCTTGGACCTGTGGAGCTTTTTCCGCGGCTCTTGGGCTGCGGTGTTACCATTAGAGACGAGGCCCTTGGTGAACGCTCCTCGTCTGTGATGTCCGGGATCGTCAGGCGGACCTCGGAGAAGCGGCGAATGTACTCCGGAGCGGCTTGTTGCGGCGAGGCGCAACCGCTCGAGTCGTGCCCAATACCGCATTGCTTGCACGTGGATTTGTAGGTCTTGATGAAGATATCCTTGACGTCTTGCCACGTGCGTCCTCCCTTCGGGGAGTGCCGGGAGGCAGCGGTTGGCCACCCGGTCGAGGCTGATCGGGAAGTAGTTTGCCATGACGTCTTCCCGCCTCGCCGACCGATCGCAATTTCATAAATCATGACCCGGCCTCGGGATCTTGGTCGGTCGGTGTACTTTGAGAGAGCATTGGTGCCTTTGAAGCCTAACGGCCACCGGACCCGGCGGAGAGATCTGGTAGGGCCGGATCGTGGTTATCGTGGAGGTTCCCGCGGGTTCCGGTACATCATGTTGTACTCTTCACGCCGTTGGATCTCGGCGTCTTCGCGAGCCTTGCTGGCTGGCGGTGATGCGTAGCGAGCATCTCGGGCAATCTCGATCTTTGCTGCGGAGGTCGGGGGACGCTGGTTTCGATCCCGGGCGGGGCGCCGTGGTAATCCACCCGCGCCACTAAGCCGGAGCACCGCGCACAACCCCCTCGCCCCACTGCGGCCATCTTGGCCCGCGTTCTGCCCGCGGATGTGCTACGCCGAGGGTGCCTCCGTCGCGCCCGTTGGGGCGGATTTGCCCCCCCTTAGCATGGAAGATGCTTCTTCCTCGCCTTGTGTTTGCGACTCCTCTAGCGATGATGGCCGGCGAGCGACCCGGCGAGGGAGCGAGATGAACTCGAGGCGGGATTAAGCTGGCGTGGGTGGCATAGATGTATCCCCGGCGTCTTGATAGTGGCGTTACGCCGCGGCGGAGAGCGGCTGGCGTGCGATGATGTTACGCTCCGGCGTCTTGTGAGCCGGGATTCCCGCCACCTCATCGAATTGAGACGTAGATTCGGGAGAGTCCCCGGGCTAACCGGGAAGCCCCGGGTGGTACCGCCGGCTGAGCTCGAGCAGCATCCTGCTCCGCCTGCCGACGGCGCGCTCGATCGGCGTTGCGTCCTTCCCGAGCAACGCGGAGCTCTTCAGTTTCCCCCTCTGGGGGCGCTGAATCCTCGCTGACGAAGATCCCCCCGCCACAGGTCTCCCAGGGGAGCGGTACCTGGTCGAACAACGGGTAGTCGTAGCCAATCTCGAGCTCCATCGGATCCTGGAGCACAGTAGTAGTGGCGTCGGACGAGGTCAGAGAGGCGGTATGGCCATCACGGAGTTCAGTGCCTTCTTCCTCTTCCTCGGTGCCCTCCAGGATTGGAGAGAGCCTAGCCATGTAGATGTGGTCGCGCTTTGTCGACGAGGCGCCCTCGCGGCATGTTGGGGCGTCAATGAAGTCGTAGGGTCCAGGGCGGTCTTCCGACCAGTCCCAGAGCCCCGGTGCCTGGCGACCTGCGGACGACGAGAAGTGGACGACCCGCCCCTCGGGAGTAGAGGCGACGACCAGACCTTGGCCGAGGAAAGGGCGGCCCTCGACCAGATCCGTTTCTCCCGAAGGAGCGTCGGGCAGCCCGTGTCGTGGTCGACGTTGTTCCGATTGGCAGAAAGCGACGTAGCCAAATCGACCAAAGGAGTAGACTCACTCATACCGATCTTGATCTTGTCGAAGTCGCCGAGTAGGCTGTCGACGTCATGGAGGAAGCGCCGCGTGTATGGCACAAACGGATGAGTGAGCCTAATCGGAAGTCCGAGCGGCCCCGGCTCCTGAGTTGGAGTCGGTGCCGGTGCTGCAGAAGCGGATGCCGGCGCAGATTGGATCTGAACCGGCGCAGGGTTGTCGACACCGAGCATGGCGCCGTTGTTCCAGACGAGCGTCCCGAATTGGATATCCTCCATTGGGTCGACCGCCATGGAATCAGGGAAGATCACCATCTTGTTAGCCATGGCGTCTTCGTGCACACCCCCTACCTGGCGCGCCAACTGTCGTCGGTTTACCGGCGATAGTCTAGCAGGGGTATGCCCGGCTAGTAGATTGAGCGGTTAGGGATGCGCGAGATGGCTAACGAGACATTAAGCAGAACGAGCGAAGGACAAAACACACGGGTTTTACCCAGGTTCGGCCGCCTTGATGGCGTAAAACCTACGTCCTGCTTAGTTGTATTGATTGATTGAGAATATCCGTCCCTCGGGGGGGATCCCTGCTCTCCTTATATAGTCCGGAGAGCAGGGTTACAGGTCGGATCTGTCCCGACAAGAGCTATCCTGATCGGTTACAATAGGAAAGTATAAAGTGATTACGATCGAGCTATACTAGGAAACTATCTTGTCGGCCACGTTTAGGCCGTAATCTCCGATAATCCCGGTCTTCTATCGCCAAGGGCTTCAGTCCGCCGTCCTGGGCGGCCCGAGAGGCCTAACCCAAAGTGACCCGTGAGGGGATAGGGGTTTATCCCCCCACACCTGTTTCAAAAATCAACTCGAAACTCTGTCAGTTCACTGAGCGGCACCGCCGCTTGAACTTAGCGGCACCGCCGCTCCAAGCGGCACCACCGCTCCACTAAGCGGCACCGCCGCTCCTGCAGGAAAGATTAGCTCACAGTTCAAAATCTGTCCAATGAAAAGTGGATCTGGTGACTTTGCTTGGTTCCTGGACAGGTATAGGTTATAGATCGAGAGCTGAAACAGATAGATCGAGCATATACAAATAGATCGGCCTCAAACCCTAAATCCTCTCAACAACAACAATATGTATGCAATGTAAAGTAAATCAAGCACACAGTGACACAGGGATTTATCCCGTGGTTCAGCTCGCCACCAAGGCTTGCCTAAGTCCACGTTGTTGAGGTTCCATAAAGGAATGAGCTTACCACAAAGGTTTGCCTCTTTGCCTCGTTCACAAGTCTAGGAACCGAATCCTAGAGATGTGGGGTAATGTATTAGACGCAAGAGGGTGTTACAAACCTCCCTAGGCTGCCACACAAGTTGGCAAGCTCAAGGGCGACGCACTAGCCGGCTAGGAGCAAGCTCTAAGAGCAAAAGACCAAAACCGCCGGCCAAAGTGCGAACCAAGTGCTTCTAGAACGTTGAAGATCAGTGGAGCTCTCTTCCAATCGAAGTTTGCAACCCTCACACTCAAGAATCGATGGTGGAATCGATGGATTTGCTTGAGGGAGTGAGGAGCTTCAATGGAGGAGAGAGAGAGCACTTGGTTAGTTTACGTCGTGAATGAGCGGAGGGGGGGACGTGGTGACCGTTGGGGGTAGAAAAGGAAAGTATAAATACTCCCCTCCCAACGGTCAGAACATGAGCGGCACTGCCGCACATGATCGAGCAGCACCGCCGCTCCCCCTGAGCGGCACCGCCGCTCAGGCCTAGTCAGTTGAAAGGTGGAAAGAATTTGGTCACTGACTAAGTCTGGAGCTAGAGGTTATGTGGTGTGAAAATGAGCACTTGGTTGCACGCTTTGACACAGTGGTTCTAATCCCTCTTAATACTACGGCGTGTCATATACTCAAATTCAAAATGCAAAATGAATATAAACCTCCTTTCTTGAAGTACCAGCTGTAAATCGAATTGGGGTACTCCTCCTTTAGGTTTGCAATGTCCTCTTGGCTTGTTGCCTGCTTGTCAACTCGATAAATCTCATTAGTCCTCTAGTTAGATTGTCATCAACGCCAAAACCCACAATAGAGGTTGATTGCACTTATAGAAACTTCTCTTTGTTTTGAGTTCGCGCTGAAATCAGTGCCAGCGGTCCCTAATGTCACATCCAGAAATATATATTAACGGTTGAGGAACACAACACAATTGATCCTACCATCATCTAACCTATCTACCATAACTTCCTACGTACCTTTGGTGGCATTCCCCTTCTTGTTTTGGTACGTAGGTCGACATAAAGATTTTCAATGGAATTCCAAGATTTCACTCTAAACAAGGGCTACTTTGAGGCCTATGACAAGTGATTCTTAGAAAAACTCACTAATGGTCCACTTGTTCAAATTTAGGTTCTCTAGGGTGAGGCATTTGATTCCACAACCGCAAAAAAGTCTAGCTCGATTCTGTAGCCGGATTGGAAACTTCTCTTTGTTTTGAGTTCGCGCTGAAATCAGTGCCAGCAGTCCCTAATGTCACATCCAGAAACATATATTAACGGTTGAGGAACGCAACGCAATTGATGCTACCATCATCTAGATTATCCACCATAACTTCCTATGTACCTTTCGTGGCGTTTCCCTTCTTGTTTTGGTACGTAGGTCGACATAGAGATTTTAAATGGAATTCCAAGATTTCACTCTAAACAAGTGCTACTTTGAGGCCTATGACAAGTGATTCTTAGAAAAACTCTGTAATGGTCCACTTGTTCAAATTTAGGTTCTCAAGGGTGAGGCATTTGATTCCACAACTGCAAAAAAAGTCTAGCTCGATTCTATAACCGGATTGGAAACTTCTCTTTGTTCTGAGTTCGCACTTTGAAATCAGCGCCGGTAGTCCCTAATGTCACATCCAGAAACATATATTACAGGTTGAGGAACGCAACGCAATTGATCCTACCATCATCTAACCTATCCACCATAACTTCCTATGTACCTTTTAGGTGGCGCTCCCCTTCTTGTTTCGATGCGTAGGTCGACATAGAGATTTTCAATAGAATTCCAAGATTTCACTCCAAACAAGGGCTACTTTGAGGCCTATGACAATTGTTTCTTAGAAAAACTCTCTAATGGTCCACTTGTTCAAATTTAGGTTCTCCAGGGTGAGGCATTTGATTCCACAACCGCAAAAAAGTCTAGCTCAATTCTCAGCGAGGATTGGAAACTTCTCTTTGTTTTTTGAGTTCGTCTTTGAAATCGGTGCCAGCCGATCCCTAATGTCACATCCGAAACATATATTAACGATTGAGGAACATAACGCAATTGATCCTACCATCATCCAACCTATCCACCATAACTTCCTATGCACCTTTAGGTATGCGTTCCCCTTCTTGTTTTTCACGTAGGTCGACATAGAGATTTTCGATGGAATTCCAAGATTTCACTCTAAACAAGGGCTACTTTGAGGCCTATGACAAGTGATTCTTAGAAAAACTCTCTAGTGGTCCACTTGTTCAAATTTAGGTTCTCTAGGTTGAGGCATTTGATTCCACAACCGCAAAAAAAACTTCTCTTTGTTTTGAGTTCGCTGAAATCAACGTCTAGCTCCGAAACATAAATTAACGGTTGAGGAACGATTACCATCATCTAGCCTATTGCAAACTTCTCTTTGTTTTGAGTTTCCCCTTCTTGTTTTTTTGGTATGTAGGTCGACATAGAGATTTTCAATGGAATTCCAAATTTCACTCTAAACAAGGGCTACTTTGAGGCCTATGACAAGTGATTCTCTAATGTCACGTTCAAATTTAGGTTCTCTAGGGTGAAATTTGATTCATATATTAAAAAGTCTAGGTTGAGGAAACTTCTCTTTGTTTTGAGTTCGCGATGAAATCGGCGCAATTGATCCTACCATCATCTAACCTATCCACCATAACTTCCTATGTACCTTTCGTGGTGTTCCCCCCTTCTTGTTTTGGTATGTAGGTCGACATAGAGATTTTCAATGGAATTCCAAGATTTCACTCTAAACAAGGGCTACTTTGAGGCCTATGACAAGTGATTCTTAGAAAAACTATCTAATGGTCCACTTGTTCAAATTTAGGTTCTCTAGGGTGAGGCATTTGATTCCACAACCGCAAAAAAGTCTAGCTCGATTCTATAGCTGGATTGGAAACTTCTCTTTGTTTTGAGTTCGCGCTGAAATCAGCGCCAGCAGTTCCTAATGTCACATCCAGGAAGATATATTAACGGTTGAGGAACGCAACACAATTGATCCTACCATCATGTAACCTATCCACCATAACTTCCTATGTACCTTTCTTGGCGTTCCCTTTCTTGTTTCGGTACGTAGGTCGACATAGAGATTTTCAATGGAATTCCAAGATTTCACTCTAAACAAGGGCTACTTTGAGGCCTATGACAAGTGATTCTTAGAAAAACTCACTGTTGGGTTCTAAGTTTGATTCCCATAAACTTTCATCCTAAACTTTGAAGTTGCAGGACAGTCGGACAGGCTAAAGAAGAGGAAGACAAGTATATGTGGTGACTTCGCAAGTCTTGGCTTTGTAAGAAAATAATAAAGTCTGAAATAAAGGAACGCGGATTCAGGTTTCAAGCGAAGATGATGACAACGGCTTTGCTAGAAAGAAATAGAATGGCAAGAATGATCAAGAAAGACATCGCGAAGACAAAGAATGTAACTTCGCAGGAAAGATAGGCTGTAGAAATTCATTTCAAAGTTCTTGTATTTTTGTACCCCTACGAACCCAGGGGGGCCTATAAATACCCCCTGACATCCCTTGTAATCGCCATGTTGAATGACCACTTTTGTAAACCATATCATCATCAATAAAGTGTTGTGTTGAGCAATCACCCAACATCTTGGCGCCCACCATTTGTGTGAGCAACGATCTACCCCACGACCACCAAGCAATCATGGGAAGACCCCCCAAGAACAAGTCGGCAAGCGTTGCCGAAGAAACAACAACAGAAGACGAAGCACCAAGAGCAAGCGAAGACAACTTATCCAAAGAAGTCATCCCCCAAGAGGACCAAAGCGAAGAGACAAGAAAGCTGCAAGAGCTAGAAAAAGAATTGATCAAAAAACAGAAAGAGCTTGAGGCTTGCAAAGCAAGAACCAGAGAGAGAACATTGAACCAAAGAATAGAGGAAGCCGAAGCAAAGATAAGAAGACTGAATGAAGAACTAATGAACCAAGAAAGCGAAGTCATCATTACAAATGAAGACAAAACTGATCAGGACAAGGAAAAAGCAATAGTCACAATCGACCCAGACTCCCCACTTTCAGTAGACTTACAAATGGCAAAATGGCCAGAAGGCTTCAAGTTCAATGTCATACCAACATATGAAGGCTTGACAGATCCAAGACAATTTTTGATGAGCTTCGAAGCTGCCGTTGAATCAGGAGGAGGAGATGATAAAATATTGGCAAAAGCACTCATCATGGCAATGAAAGGATCAGCCCAAAAATGATATTCCTCGCTCAAGCCAAGATCGTTAAAAAGTTGGGAACAAATGAGAACAACTTTGCTAATCGACTTTCAAGGATTCCAAAGCACACAGGGACTCACAAGCGATGACCTATTCAATATCAAGCAATACCCGAAAGAACCAATAATTCAATATTACAAGAGATTCATACAAATGAAGACTCGGATCCCTAACATATCGAGGCGAGGTCGTTATAATCGCTGCAATTAGAGGACTCGAGTTGGGCGCTTGTCTTCGCATCTGGAAAGAGAAAGGACAACAACTGTTGCACAATTATACAAAGAATTTCAGAAATATGCAAGATCGATTTACGACTATAGAAAGAAGATCAAAGAGGAAAATGCACAAAGAAACCAAGCGAAGCCAAACAATCAATTCAAACCACAAAATTTGCATTATTAGTCTTACCTTTTTGCCATCTACGGAGATCATGAGCCAAGTAGGCAGTTTTAAGGTGGAATGGCTTACCTAAGGATCTACTCCAGTTGTCCCTAGCAATCTTATTGAAATCTTTGTCTAGTGTCCACCAGTTCTCAAACCTGAATAACTTTCTGCATTTTCTTTTCATGGGGTCAGTAATAGCAAGAATGAGACAGTGGTCCCCCTGAATCATAGGCAAATGATATATAGAGATATTGGGATATCTAGCACACCACTTAGCATTACCTAGAAATCTATCTAGTCTTTCAAAGGTTGGATTGTTTGCTTGAATCTTTTGTTAGTTCAAGTGTAGGCGGGTCCATGGTAACCCCGGATCAATGAAACCACATTGCTTTACATAATTACAAAAATTGGAAATAGTACGAAAATTTGCTGGCCTAGAGCTTTTCATTGCAATCCATAAGTTCGTTAGAATCACCCATACATAACATGGGCAAGTCCGAGTGTCGTACAACAAAGTTTCGAATATGACCCAAACAATGGAAGTCTTAACATGGTGGGGATCTCCATAGACACAAATGAGACCAAAGTTCCTAGAATTGACGACATCACAACAACTAGCTAGAATAAAGTGGTGATAGGACTCAATAACTTCTAGATTGACATTATTTCTAGACATTAACCAAAGACCTCCAGATTGACCTTGAGCTGGAACAATATGGACATCATCAACATGAAATTTATTAACTATTTGAGACTTAGAGAATATAGAGTTTCTAGTTTTAGAGATGAAGATTACCTGTGCTTTAGTAGAAGTCATGAGGCGGCTGAGATGCAACATTTTGGTACTTCCAAAGATTGCCTCAATGCCCCTGGCAATTCCATGCCAAAAATTCATCGTGCCCGCCAGAGTGCCGAAGTTGGGGGTTGCATAGCGCCATTGCCAAATGCACTAGACAAAGGGGCCTGCTGAGGAGGATAGTGAGGGAAGCGGGGCGTGTTTAAATAGGAGACATGGGCACAAGAGATCGATCGGGGGCATGGGATCGGGGCGCGGAGTAGTAGTCGAGCGGAGTTAAGCGAGTTGGGGCGGCGCATCGTTGACCGGTAACCAACGACATATTTTTTTTCCCGTCAACTTACTACCATAAAGGGAGTAAAACTATACCTTTTATGCTCATATACATTTATCACTAATAAAATTCCACTTGTAGTGTCTAGTATTTTATTTTGCAGATTTATAATAAATACAGGTGGAAATACAACCAAAGTACGCCATCCGGGGAAGCGCATTATTGCAAAACACAAGCCCAGGGGCAAATCGACCCAAAACATCAAAATTGGGCCGAGCAAAGCCCGTCCCACAACTTTTCAAGATGAAGGACGCCAGCCCACCGAGACTCGGGCCAAGCCGAGCCCGAGGGGTGGTGCGCGCACTGCCCTTGTGCGGCCGCACCCTCCCCGAGGCGGTTTCGGCCAAACCCTCGGAGGCGGTTCATTTACCTTCCTTCCGGGGTTACCACCGTGGGATGGTCGGTTTGGTCTAATTAGGAAGGTGTACCAGGTCGGTTTTGGTGTAAATTAGCACTTAGGCCCCTCCTCCAAGTGTATAAGTAGTCCCCCTCTCTTCCTCTCTCAACACACACCACTTGGAGTCCAAAGAACCAGCAATCTTCCTCTCTCTACCATCTCTACCTCTCTCTTCTTCTACTTCTTCTTCTTCTTCTTCTAAGTTCTTGGTTAGCACTTGGAGTAGAAGAGCTACAAGGAGGGCTTGTCTCCTAGAAGAAAGTGCCTTGGTAATATATCTTCTCAATGGAGCATTCTTCTATTTGCAAGTCTTATATCTATATTCTTGGCCTAACTTATGAACTAGAGTATAGTTTTGTTCATGTTCTTGTGTTGGTATATGAACTAGTATATAGTTTACATATCATAATCTTGACATGTTCATATCAGTTCATCATCGATCATCATATGCCTAACTTGATTAGAGGTGGGATATCAGTTCGTTGTTCCTTCGGGTTTGCTCTTGTTCTAGTCCGTCCATTCGACGAGTGGGGATCCTGGGGGGACAAGAGTAGTGCTCTAATATGCGGGCATGCTGCCCGGGTATTACGACACCTGCGAATATGAGAGCATGCCACGGTTGAGGGGGTAGGCGGCTGGGTCGTGACAAGCCTTGACCGTCCCTTGAAATCCCCACACGTTCGTATGTGCTGTAGGAGTTCGTAAATGCCTCGGTGGGAAGCAGACTTCCTGGTGGGGTCTCCCCGATATCCTAGACCTAGCCATGCCTAAATCAGTTTGCATATGATCCTAACTATTCATTTGTATGGCCATGACTAGATACATTAGAATTACTCCATTAGGTTATTCATTTATTCTTTATCTATTTTCTTTATCCTTTGCTGGTGGATTCTTAAGTGTGTGTCACACTATCTGTTGACGGTCACCAACTACATATTTTTCCCGTCAACTTACTACCATAAAGAGAGTAAAACTATACCTTTTTATACTCATATACATTTACTACTCATATATTTCCACTTGTAGTGTCCAAAATATATTTTGCAGGATTTATAATAAAAACAAGTGGAAATACGACCAAAAGGCGCAACCCCGGAAAGCGTATTTACGAAGATTACAAACCCGGAGGTAAAATGGACCAAAACGCCGAGTTGGGCCGAGCAAACACCGCCCGGCCAGACTTTTTTAGGCCCAACAACGCCACCCTGCCGAAGCTCGAATTTTGCCGGACCCGGGGGTGCGCGCACCCCAAGGTGCGGCCGCACCCTCCCTGAGGCGGTTTCGGCCCGATCTCGGGGAGGCGGTGCATTACCTTCCATGGAGGGCGTTGCCGATGTTGGTTGGTTGGTTTAGCAATTTAGGCGGGTATACCAAGGTCGGTTTGGCTCCTTCCATTTGGGGAGGGACATTTTCCAACAAGCCCCCCTCCTCCACCTATAAAAGGAGGCCCTCTCCCCCTCATTCAACACACACCATTCCAAGGAAGAGTCTCTCCCTCTCCTCTAAGAGGACTCTCCCCTCTACTCTTCTACCTCACTCCAATGGGTCTAGGCCCTACCTAAGTAGTAGAGAGATCGGCGGAGGAGAGATGTGAAGGGCTGAGAGCGGGGAAGCGCCGGACTTGTCGGTGTCTCCCCAACCTTGTACCTCGGTGGATTCAGACTTGGTTCCTTCACGGGATCTTGGCTAAGTAAGCTTCCATGGTTCTGATAATCTTTATTGTCTTTTGTTTATCCACGATTTATCTACTTGTTTGCGGGATCGATAGCTGTACCTTCGGGTCAGGACTCTAGTGGTGGAACCCTTTGATCGGGGAACCTGGCAAACACTAGAGTGATAATCACTAGCGTAGACGTGGTGTTTGGGCTAGCGGTTTTCTATCTTTTGCGAAGCATCCCACGGTTGAGGGGGTAGGCGGCTGGGTCGTGACAAGCCTTGACCGTCCCTTGAAATCCCCCCACGTTCGGCTGTGACGTAGAGCTAATTGCCGGAAGCTGCCCAGTTGGGCGTTGGCCGGTGCCCGAAGTGAACAAGTAGCTCTGGAGACTGGCTAACCATAGACCCTGAAGGTGTAGGGACCCTTCTCGATAATCCTCCCCATCTTTGGTCTTGTGTGTCCTTGGGCGAACTAGTTAGGAGAGAGTACCTCCGTTCCCTGTGGAAAATACGATACCCTGAATATTTCCGGGTGAAAGCTACAACGACAATTCATGACGCTTGCGGATTCTTCTCGGACGTTAAGAAACGTCAACAAGCTTTCTCGGCGCCATTGTTGGGGAACGGTTGCTATTATCTTCGAACCTAGTGAGTCCTCGTATCTATCTATTTAAAAAAATCAAAATAGTTATTTATTTTCTTTTTTCCAAAATGAAGCCAACCAATCCTTTTGAAAATCCTTCGCTTCAATGGAGGAGTTCCACGAGCAACAATCTTTTTCAAAACCAAAACTTTCATCCGGCTATGAACTCCATCCGTATTTAAAATCCATTGTTCGGACAGACCCCTTCTCTGGCTACCACACCAAAAACCCATGTAGCCACCTACAAGTTTTCGAGGAGATATGTGCATGCCTGAGCATTCCTGGCATGACACAAGAAACTCTCATGTGGAAGTTGTTTCCGTTCTCCCTCACAGGGAGAGCAGAACAATGGTACACTAATGTCGTAGGAAGTTTGAATGGGGATTGGAAAGAACTCAAAGACAATTTTTGTCTAGCATTTTTCCCCATCAACACCCTACCAAGGACATTCCTCGATTTCGAGCAGGATGAGAAGGAGTCCATAGGTGCAGCCTGGGCTAGGTTTGCAATGTTAATACATGATAGCCCAGACTTGTCATTACCCGATAATGTGCTTTTGCATATCTTTTGTTCGGGTCTTGACATAGACGCTGCCCTATGCCTTGACATGACCGCTGGAGGGTCGTTTTCATGCAAACCTACAACGAAACAGAGGAAAATCCTTGATCACATCCTAGAGAAGCATGCTTCTCCTGTTGTAGAACCTACTCCCCTCCACAACAAGGGCATGTCAAGTTTTGAGGAGCCCTCATCAGTCGAACCATTCCCTATACCAACAATAGAACCGACTGTCGAGCCCTCACCCGAACCACGAACACCGAAGGAAGGGATGCTTTATCCTTCGGAGTTCCCGATCAAATTCGAGGATCATGGGAGAACCTTGAACCTTCTATGGCACGAATGGAGCAAATGGAGCACAACTCCTTCTAAGGAAACTTCCTCTGACACAAAACCTTCAAAAGAATGGTTAATGGAGGTGAAACGTTCTTCTGAAGCAATTCATATTCTTTCACCTTCCATGACTATATCTTGTTCGTTACGAGGAAATTCCTTAGATGCCCTACACAGCCCAACAACCGAGGAAAATATCATGTCACAATATCTTGCGGAAACCCTTTTGGGTAATATGCCGCTAGCCTCGTCCGATAGACTCTTCAAGGGTCAATTCGGACTCATCTTTGCATGTTGTGGGATTGCTAGGGTCGTGCCAATAAAAATTCATGAAACCGAGGTTCACTTAGATTTCTATATCTATCCCATCCTCGACTTTGATCTTCTCATAGGCTACCCTCTCGAGAAGCTTTTTCATGAAAAACCTAAAGAGGAGAGCCATGATGAGAAGTTGGGAAAGAATGCTTGTGCCTCTCACCTAGAAATCCCAAAGGTGAAGCATCTTCCCAACCAAAACTCGTTCGAGGAGGCGACGTTCATAACTCCATTCGATTCACCTAAGTTGCCCTCGCATCTTGGTGAAACGAAGCACCCGTCGCTCTCACTCGAACACAAGACATGTCCCTCTGGCCAACAAAACGTTGTTCTTGACAATGGTCGAGATTCAACGTTCGTTCTTCATGACACATCTTTTGAAGATAAGAACTCATATGCCATGGACATGCACGAAGCAACAACTCTTGAGACCAAGCATGCACCTGCTATTGAGCATGTTGAGTTTTCATTTGAAACTTCTCATGATTCATGTTCATCTTTTTGGATCTCTAGAGTTGTCTCGCTTCTGACCACGTGCCCCTACGAGGACCCCAACCTTCTCTTAATCCTCGTTCACAAACTCTTCAAGAGGATGGTTGTGGATGTCTTCGTCTATCACAAGTTTTGTCGATATCGTAGTGGCACGATGGCACTAACCTTGCAGCTTAAGCGTAACGCTAACTTCTTAGTGGTGAGGCTGGGAACTTCACCACCTTTCATAGCTGCAAGATGAATTCCCGGGTCAAGCTTACGACCATAAAGAAAGCACTGCTGGGAGATAACCCGGACCGATAAAAAAAAAGAAAAAAAAAAAGATGAATGAACAAATCTCTCTTGTTCTAAAAAAAAAGTTTTCCCTTTGTTCTTATTAATAAAAGCAAGAATATGTTATCAAGTTCGTATGCACCTTCGGGTATTCTTGTCGCTAACCATTTCAGTGGAGATCGATTAAGAAGATCAAAAGAGGCATGCGATGCTCGAAAAACATGGGGCCGACATCATCAAAAAAAAAACTTTGATGCTCGGGGATGGTGGAACACACTCAAAAGGAGACCGGACTTTGCACACTTGACTTTTGCATAAAAGTCCAAGTGTGAGGGAAAGATGGTGAAAACCTCAAGTTCCATACACCAAGGCGTCATACAAAAAAAATGATGGTGAATAAAAGACGATGTCACCCTACCTTGCTGAAAAAAAAAGGAGAGAGAAAGAAAAATAAAAATAAAAGAAAAAAAAAACAATAGTGAAAAAAAAGAGAAAAAAAAAAAAAGAGAGTGTTGTTGAAAAGAAAAAAATATATATAATAGAATAGAATAAAAAAAATCAATAAGAGAAGAGAGGAGTAGGTTGGCCCCGCATGGTCAAGGTATATACCAAAGTGTTTGCCGACTCCACTCATCATTGCTTCCACAAGCAAGATGGGTTTGTCTCTCATCCTTTGCTGCTACCATCAAGACCCATGGCCCGTACACACAAATTTGTGTGTGTGTGGCCTAGTCTTATGGTACACCTGGACAAAGCCATCATGCAACCCGCAGCAACAACTTCGATGCTTCATCCGTAAATGCTGACGGTAAAAATATCCAGGTATGCAAAGGTAATGTTCACCAAATCATTCACTCATTTTTGTCTCCATAGAACCAAAACTTTATGCTTCCAGTGTTTTTGATTTATGCTCTAGTTTGGATGAGCTTGTATACAAGACATCCATAGGTCTTTTTAAATTGAGCATGGTGCTTAGGTTAAAAAGACCTCCTTTAATCAAAATTCGACATGGCGTTGGATCTTGGTTAATGATCTTAGAGTATTGTTGTCATGATCTATGGAAGTATCTTATGTTGGAGATAAATCAAGGCTGTGCTTACACTGCTTCTTTATGTTTAGCCTTGCTTGAGTGATGCTGTTGTGAACAAATAAAATAAAATAAAATAAATAATCTCAATAAAGGCTCCACGGTGTTCATGCCGGGTAGAGCCATGCATTTTTTTCTTTTTTGTTTTTGTTTTCTTGTTTTGAATAAAAACCAGGTACAAGACCAAGTGTGGGGAGAGCTCTCAAACACAATGAACAAACTTCTAAGTCCTTCCTAACACAATGCACAAACACCGAACAATTCATGATGGAGAAGGACGAGGCGAACAACTACCATTAACTCCTTCCTCTTCAAACGGTGGTTTGTGCAAAACTCTCGCTCTCACATTTCATAATAATAATAAAAGAAAGGGGAGAGAAGAATGAGGAGAAATGAGAGAAGAGGAGATAAACCTTTCAACCCCAAGTTCTTTGTCCTGTTTTTGTGATGATATCAAAAGACAAGCTTGGGGGGAGCCTCCAAACCAATCACAAACTCAAATCATTGCGCGCACAAGCTAGCACAACCATGAAAGGTAAGTGAAGAGCTAGCTTGGGGGAGGACTCCAAGAAAGGTAACGTGTATCTCACATTTTGATTATATTCTCTATCTTATGAAAATGATGAGTTATGCTAAAAAAAAGGGGGGAGACAAAAATTCCATTCCTATACATATGAGCTATGAAAATGTTTAGTCTTAGTCCCTTGTTGAAATGCTGAATAGTTGCTCTGTCTTATGTTTCGCCTGTGCCTAGTTTATAATTCGAATTTCTCTAAAGTTTGGGTTTAGTGGCAAAGTCTAAAAACTCATCCTGAAAAAAAAAACCTGATTCATGTGGGTTGCATAGGCTCTATCTAGTCTACGTTGTTGCCAAGTATGATATGGTACAAATAGATTTGCTATGTTTTCATTCCAAAGAGAGACTTGACATCCGGGAATCTACTTTGAAAGAAAAGAGAAATGATGAAATGATAAATGGGCTATGTTAAAAAAATGATGAGATGAAAAATGGACCTCTCCGTGTCCGATATATATATATATATATATATATATATATATATATATATATATATATATATATATATATATATATATATATATATATATATATATATATATAGCAATAAAGCCCATACTTTCTCAAAAAAAACAAGAATAAATAAATCCCGAATAAAAAGTTGATCAAAAGGACGAATGAAAAGTATTTCTATTATAACCGTTCTATCTAGCAACCGCCCAAGACTTTGAGAAAAGCTAAAAAGCCCCGCTACGATGAAAGGGAATAAAGGGTGAGAAAAGATGTGCCACTTTATTCAAACTATAGTAGAAAATCTTATTATAAACCTGGCACTTGTGAAATGTAATCGGCATAGTAGCAACTCCTGATCAACAACCAAGTATTTATCTTTTGCTCGAGGACGCGCAAAGGGTAAGCTTGGGGGAGTTTGTTGACGGTCACCAACTACATATTTTTTCCGTCAACTTACTACCATAAAGAGAGTAAAACTATACCTTTTTATACTCATATACATTTACTACTCATATATTTCCACTTGTAGTGTCCAAAATATATTTTGCAGGATTTATAATAAAAACAAGTGGAAATACGACCAAAAGGCGCAACCCTGGAAAGCGTACTTCTGAAGATTACAAGCCCGGTAAAATGGACCAAAACGCCCGAGTTGGGCCGAGCAAACACCGCCCGGCCAGACTTTTCGGGCCCAACAACGCCACCCCCGCCGGCTCGAATTTTGCCGGACCCAAGGGGTGCGCGCACACCCAAGTGCGGCCGCACCCTCCCCGAGGCGATTTTGGCCCGGTCTCGGGAGGCGGTGCATTACCTTCCATGGAGGGCGTTGCCGACGTTGGTTGGTCGGTTTAGCAATTTAGGCAGGTATACCAAGGTCGGTTTGGCTCCTTCCATTTGGGGAGGGACATTTTCCAACAAGCCCCCTCTCCTCCACCTATAAAAGGAGGCCCTCTCCCCCTCATTCAACACACACCATTCCAAGGAAGAGTCTCTCCCTCTCCTCTAAGAGGACTCTCCCCTCTACTCTTCTACCTCACTCCAATGGGTCTAGGCCCTACCTAAGTAGTAGAGAGATCGGCGGAGGAGAGATGTGAAGGGCTGAGAGCGGGGAAGCGCCGGACTTGTCGGTGTCTCCCCAACCTTGTACCTCGGTGGATTCAGACTTGGTTCCTTCACGGGATCTTGGCTAAGTAAGCTTCCATGGTTCTGATAATCTTTATTGTCTTTTGTTTATCCATGATTTATCTACTTGTTTGCGGGATCGATAGCTGTACCTTCGGGTCAGGACTCTAGTGGTGGAACCCTTTGACCGGGGAACCTGGCAAACACTAGAGTGATAATCACTAGCGTAGACGTGGTGTTTGGGCTAGCGGTTTTCTATCTTTTGCGAAGCATCCCACGGTTGAGGGGGTAGGCGGCTGGGTCGTGACAAGCCTTGACCGTCCCTTGAAATCCCCCCATGTTCGGGTGGCGTAGAGCTAATTGCCTAAGCGCCCGGTTGGGCGTTGGCCGTGCCCGAAGTGAACAAGTAGCTCGAGACTGGATAACCATAGACCCTGAAGGTGTAGGGACCCTTCTCGATAATCCTCCCCATCTTTGGTCTTGTGTGTCCTTGGGCGAACTAGTTAGGAGAGAGTACCTCCGTTCCCTGTGGAAAATACGATACCCTGAATATTTTCGGGTGAAAGCTACAACGACAATTCTGTACGCTTGCGGATTCTTCTGCGACGTTAAGAAACGTCAACACTATCCATAAACCGTTATTGCTTACCCCTGTTATGAACAAATTGGTCTAAGCAAACACGTGTTCCTCTATTCAGATGCCATGCTAGCTTATTAAACACATGCCTTTCTTTGGGAAAATATAAATAACGATACCCTGAATACTTCCGGGTGAAATGCTACAATGATAGATCCATGCGCTTGCGGATAAAATATCTAAGATGGCAAGATCTATCCCGTTGACGTTCCCGTTCGGATCACCGACATGGTGGTTTCACCTGGGGATGTCAGCGGCGCATTTCTGGCGCTGTTATTGGGGATGGGTTTTAAACCTGTTTCCTTTGATTGCGCTAAGAAATGTCAACAAAGAACCCCCAGAAGGACTCTAAATTGGGCGCCAAGTCCGGTTCGAGACGTGAGCTTTGGTAAGGGCTCGGGCGCCACCAATCCTTGGGAGTAGCAAATCGGCATGGTAAACGAGACCGGTGGGTGCAGCGGCGAGAGCGGTTGAGGCATGCAGGGGTGGGCGGGCTGATGGCGGCAGGCGGGCACGGGAAGCACGAGCTAGGAAGGTGTTGACATCTCTAACACGATCCATATCTAGGACGGCGCTAGAAATGTATAAATGGTTTCTATCTAATAAGTTAGCTTGGATGTGGAGTTAATCTCACATTCCAATAAAAGTCAGATCGGAGAGTTAATGAAGTTAGACGGAGTTAGTTATGGTGTATGACTCTGCAACATTATCGATGGTGGAGTTGATCTCACCACGATAGGCACAAAAAGTTGTACCACACATTCTAGCATTGCCTACTTAAACTAGTCTCTCACCCTAGCTCACAACGCTAAAGAAATGTGTGAACGGATATTTTTATAATGACACTTGAAACTCTTGCTATGATAATATAATTACGGTATATGCAAGCGCACAGATAGAATTACCCAATTGTAGCACTTCACCAGGAGTCTATCCGGTATCATATTTATATTCTACCGAAAAGAAAGGGATGGGCTATGGGTAGGTTGATGATTTAATGATGATTCACTTGTAGTGGTGTAATGTAGAGTAAACCATATAAATCATACTAAACTCAAACGAGGTAAGTCACATAATAAAGATAATAATATAATAATAATGATAATAACATCATCCAAGTCAAAGATCATCATATGCCACTAGCTAGTATCATAAAAGGCTAAATACCATAGTATAGGTGAGATGGATGGAATATTCCTAAGTTACTCCTACTTATATGTCAATGCATACTACAATTAGTGCAATACACCTAGTCATCATCGTATGGAGGCATTATATCTACACATGGTGAATATTACTAAGGAAGATTAGGAACAAAACCAACCAACCATAGTAACAAAGCTCAACTAGCCCTACATTCGGGGGGTGGACTCGAAAGGACTCATTGGGAGTATCACATCCACGATCTACCACACATCTCGGAATATAGGGTGATGTCGCGGGCAAACGCGTTGTATAAACACCACGTTTACACATTGTTGACCACCCACATAGTGTACATCTAAGGGGGCTATACGACTCCATGCTTGAATATAAAGACGAACATACTAAACTAAATATATAATCATAATAAGCATAGAAGCATATAACTAAGAATATAATCATTAAATAGAATAAAGTCATGGCAATTGTATTCTAAACAAATACTTACAAATGAGATACAAGAGAGAAGCCACGTGAAGCTTAAAAAAGCTACTTCTTGACTATCCCAATCCAAGACAATACTTGACTTCCTCTAGAGCTAACCTAGATAGCTATTGCTCTAATTATGGTGGAACTAGGGCTTAGGATCTTGACTTGGGGTCTTGATGATGGACTGGGTATGGAGTAGAATGACTTGAATGAATTAGGGTTTCACCCGAGGGGTCGGGGGTCTTGTTATATAGCCCCAAAGGATGCATGACAGCCCCTTGGATCAAACCGACCTTGATGGACGGACTAGATTGCTCCTCATAGGCGGTGCTGAACCGACCTTGAATGGGAGGTCGACAGGGGGGCCCCACCGGGCGGCCGCCGCCGCCAGCCTCAAAAGGCGGCCGCCGCTGCTCGCCGGTGGGCCCTACCTTCCTTCCGGTGCTCTCCGGTCTCTTACGGAATGTTCTAGTGTAGGTTCCACGTTGGGTTACGTCACGGATACGTCTTTATGTCGTAGGGCTTGCAAACTCTTGGGCATTTTCTGTTTAATCCCTAAATAATATATAAATCACCAAAACTAGTGGAATCATGTTAGCCAAGCCCCTATACTATGTTAATATTCATTTTAAGCCCTTATTTTTGTTTTAAAAACCTCTGTATTTTATGCTATAATGTATACCAACAGAAGGCGTCGGTGATAGGGAGATGGTCAGAGGCGCCGGGCGAGGGAGGAGCAATGGCGGGTGGAGACGGCAGCTGTCGGTGTTTTGAGAACCAGGGTATCCCAAGCACCGGCAATAATTTATAGGTTGTGCGCTCCCCGCCTGATGGCGTGTGCGAGCTAGGAGACGAAGAGTTTATCCTGGTTCAGGCCATGGGGCCCTACGTCCAGCAGTTGTGACCTTTTGTATTACCTCGCACCAAATGTGCACAAGAACCAAAGCGATTACAAGTGTTTTTTGGGAATGAAGGAGAGTCTTCAACCCCGGGATGAGATGGCTAAGTATGAAAACCCTAGAAGAGTCGATCCGTTCTATTATGGCATTACTCTCCCTTTTATAGTGTAAAGGAGAGATAATGTGTACAATACGTGTCGTGTACAAATGCTAAGGTGTCTATCGTCCGGGGCCGTAGGCGTATCATGCCCGAGCCCGGACCTCGGGTTCCCTGAAGGGAATGCCCTGGCGTGGACACGTTTTCCTGGGTCTCCCACGTCCGTGTCCGTCGCCCGAAGGGGGGATCTCCCGAGGGCCCAATGGGGACCCTCTGATCCCATCGCAAACCTTGGCTTGTCTAGACTTGCGTCGTGGTGTGGTGTCAATATCCCGAGGGTCCTGGACTCGTGTCGAGGAGGTGAAGCTGTTGAGCAAATGAATAGTGCAGTCATGTTTTCCTGTGCACGGTGGCGTGTGAGGTAACTGCTCCCTTTACGTCCCATCAACGGGGGATGCGAGGAGATAACGGGGCAGGTGGACCGACAGGGCAATCGATTGCCCTGTCACCACGGCCTGTGAAGCAGGGGCATTAAATGCGGCTGCACCCCACTACCAGGTTGGATTTCCCAAGGTGCGCCTGAGGTTACATACCCTGAGAGAGAGAGAGAGGAACCAACAGTCTGGGTTCTCCTACCCTCGGGCGAGGCGGAGAAGTTCCGCCCGAGGGTCACGATCCTCGGGCGAGGTAGGGACTGCCTTCGGGGAACCCGTGCCTTCGGGCGAGGCGGAACTTGGCCCCCGAGGCTCCCCGACCCTCGGGTTAGGAGCGGGTTGCGGCAAGAGGAGGCCGTATGGGCTGATATTGTACCATTATGGGCCGATTCGGTCCATATACCGATGGGCTATAATAAGCCTGTTATGTAGATTGTTTTTCTAGTCCTTCTTCTCCTTACTCACGATGGTCCCAACGGCTCTCATCTTTAGAACTTCTTGGACATCACCCTGGACCCTCCTGGCCTGGCTGGGGGTGATTTGGTAAGTTGGGCTTCGTTAGATGAGTGTTTGAAGATGGGCTATTCCGGGCCTTTAGTTGGGCCGAAAGGATGTCCCGTACGTTAACTCCTCCTTTGTAAATCTGTTGGCCAGGGGCCGGCCTTCGTCCTTCCGGCTATCTCTTAGCCCAGGATACGTTTTGGGTCGTAAGGCCCGGCGTCGTCTTCCCACCAGTCCTTCCTTTTGGGTCTTTGGGCTGTGCCATCCCTTTTGGGCTTACTTTATCTGTGGGCCGATTATTTTCATCCCCGACAGTAGCCCCCGAGCCCCCGAGGGAGCAGAATGACTCGTTCGGGGGTTGGCAGTTGCCCTTTGGCTTTGGTCTACTTTTGGTCTCGGAACGGGTGCGCGTGAGCGCACCCGTTGGGTGTAGCCCCCGAGGCCTCGGAGGAATATTTAATTCCTCGGAGGGCTTTTCTTACGCGCTGGTAAGATCTGAACTACCCACTAACTTGTGCAAAATGTGCAAGGGATGTCCGAGACGCGGGGGCAGCTTAGAGCCCACGCTTATGTGCGCAAGGTCGTTCCAAACCTCCCCGTCTTTTTATTTACGCTCCTCGCCCTTCCTGGATGGGAGGAGGAGGGGAGTTGTGCCATACTGCCCTGAGAGCCGAGCATGGCACACCCCATTGAGCGTTGTAACAGGAAATCTAAGCGGAGTGCCCGTGCCCCCGCCGGAGCAGGAGTCGGTTGTGTGGTCTAGGACGCACTCCATGAGAACTCTCGGGCCTCCTAGCAGATCCTAGGTCCCGACAGGTCGGATCCCGAGGGCCAGCGGGCCTCCCATGGATGGGACATCTCTATAAGTGGTTACCGTAAGTCTTAGATACGTCCAGGAAATCCCAAGCTCCTGAGAGCTCAGCCTTGGCCGGTTGTGCATTTCCCTTTGGTCCCTTGCTCGGTCATCCTGAGGCAGCTGTAGAAACCCGGAGGGCCCAGCTTTAGATCCTCTGGACCGTATGGTGAGCGCATGGCCCGGCGTCCCCCTCTGGGGGTTACGCATTGCGGTGATGTTTCATTCCTGCCCGAGGGCTCGGCAGCCCCCCTCCCTCCCCCCCGGAGGGGGGCATTTGAGTTAGGCAATGGACTGGCATTTTTACCCTTGGAGGGGTCGGGCGCGTTTGGCATGCCTTTTCATGTCACCTCTCCGAGGAGGCAACTGTTCGTATTTGATGGGACGGCTTACTGCGGCGTTCGCAGAGTCCGCCACTTGCCGTATTAACTGCAGGGGCCCGCTAGGCTGCCTGGGGCCGCTCACCATTGGATCTGTCGGTCGATCTCCCGTCGCACCGGTTGGGCTAACCTGACGGTTTCCCGTCTCCCCTATATATTTGGGGGTTCCACCAGCGGCGTTGTAACGTAACACCCTGGTTTTAAGCATGTCATTAGCATCTGCATTTCATGAGCATAATCATCATTTAGTCACATGCATTAATGCACATGAAATGATAGATGTCATTTGTATGTTTAAATTGTTTTAATTTGCTTGCTATGCTTTGCCTTGTCATTTTATGTATGAAATGCTTGCATAATTAGTTGTTTAATGTTTATTTATTCTTAGTGATGTTTATGGGATGTTTTAGAGCATGAGTCATGTTGGTCATGTTCCCTAATTAGATTTTATAATGATAGTTTGACTTAGTTTGACCTTGTTTGAATGTGAAAGTAATTTATCTTGTTTTGCTCAAAAGTCCTAGCTAGAGACCTTGCATGTATGTGAATCCTTCCTGAAATGTGTAGCTAATTTCATGTAGAACAAAAGATGTCATAGGCCGGTTGCGTGATTTTGAGTGGTTCATGTCCAAAAAGTCGAAGTTTGTTCGAATTGGATGCAAATTAGGGTTTCGGTTGACCTCGGAGTAGGGTTCTTTGATCGATCGTAGTTTCTAATCTAGGCCGATTCAGGAAAAAGTTTCTATACGTGAAACGCTCAGAATTTCGTGAGGAACATTTCGTTCAATTAGAGCTTTCGCTAATTCTGCACAGATCTTGACGCACGGGCCAAAATAGGTTGAGTAGGGGTTTTATTTAAAAAAAAAAAAAGAAAACTTGGCCAGCCACCCCGCCCACGCCGCCGACCGTGCGCGCCGCGTGTCACGCACCGCCCGCCCCTCTCCGTCCGCGACCACGCCTTCAACGGGAGGGGAAACACGTCCCTTGCCTTGCACTCCACCTCCCTTGCCTCACAAGCCAAGGAAGAGCAAAGGCGGACGCTTGCCGCCGCCGCCACCCTCCGCCGCTGCCGGTGTCGAGCACCACCACGACCGCGTCCACGCCCGACCAAGCGCCCTAGCAACCTCACCACCTTGAGCACCATCTCCCTGGACCTCTGGAACCCGGATCGAGCGAAGGCAGGGCCGCATCGAGCAATTTCCGGCTCGTCGGAATTTTAGCCGGCATGACCGCCGCCGCGTCGAACCTCCGCCACGGCCTTCCTTGCCGTTTTTCTTGCCCTAGCCGACGTTCTGCGGACCGCCTACTCGTGTTGAATCCGTGTGCGAGAGCAATCGACGCATCTCGCCACCGTCAAGCGGACCCCAGCGACAGCGCCGCCCGCCCGCCGCGCTTGCCCGCGCCGGCCGCCGTGGGCCGCCACCCGACCGCCTCGGCGCCTTTCTCCATGCGCATCCGTCCGCCTCACCCCCCGAGCCTCGACGCCCACCAACCGCGCCGCTCCACGCTTCCGATTCACCGGAACGCCGGTTGCACCGCCGCGTCTGCCGGCGGCCGGCAAGCACTACGCCGTCAAACCCTTTCCGTCGCCAATTCGTTCGACCGGTAGTGCTTTTGTGTCGCCTTAGTGTCCTGAACCTCATGCTCACGTCCGTTCGCCGCGTCCTCACCGGAAAACGCAAGAGCGCCGCCATGCATCTGCCGCCGCCGCGCCGGCCGCCGTCGAGGATGCTTTGGTCGGGGATAGCTAGAGTTAGGGGTGTCAATCGATAGACCACGATGAGACGAGTCCATGCATGTACTTGGTTCGCCGGAAAACCTCACCGCCCGGTGAGATCCGCCCGCCGACCCCTGCTTTGTGTCTATGACACGCGGGCCCCGCCTATCGGCGCCTTTTTCTTTATGTTTTTCCTTTTTCCGCATTGTATGCGTGCCTTAGAAAATCCATAACTTGCTCATTTTAGCTCGGAATTGAGTGAGACAAATTTTGCTGTGATTCTTATGAATAGATCTACAATAGAAAAATATGAGTTTGCATTTTATGGTAGTCTTTATATTTATTTAGATTTATTGCTATAAATGCCATGTTTCTTTATAAATGCATATCTAATTCTGGGTGCATGATAAAATAGTGGTTCCTATATGAAATGATCATGTTTTTGCATGTAGAGTGCAGGAAAAAATATCATATGTGCCATGTTCTGTGATGAAAGTGTGATTTTTGATTTATGTGTTATTTACCATGCTTTCTTAGGAAATTCATAGAAAAATAATTACTAGGGTTTTGGATGTGATACTTGGCATGTTTGCTTTTGATAGGTTTTAGAAGCTTGTCATACTCAGAAATCTGTTGTCTGACACTTTTCATAGTACAAAGTATTTTCATGCCTAGTTTTAGTGTTACCTTGCCATTTTTGTGTAGGACAAGATATGCATGAGTTTGCCATGAAATTTTTATGGTAGTAATGTTAGACCAGTATCATGCTCTGGTAAGTTTTGTAGATTTTTTCTAAGTTGTTTACATATTTATCATATTTATGTTGCATAGAAATGCACTAGAAATACATGTTTATAGTAGGGTAAGGTGTATTGGTAATTTTATTGTGTGTTCTTGGCATGAATAGGATCTGTTGGTATGCCTAGTTTGATAGCCTTGGTAGTTTGGCAGATTTTTATTCCTAGCATTTATATGATTTATGGTGTGCATGTGTAGTAAATATTAGGGCATGTCATTTCATGTAACTTAGTTTATCTTCTGGGTTGATCAGTAGGTTATTTTGATGCTTTATGGTCTTATTTGCTTGCTGGTCAAGTGTGGTGAAGTTTGCGTAAACCGTTTGTAAGTTATAGGTGTCGCATGTTGCCCGTAGGTTGAAAGCAGAGCCTCTGTATTTGCTGTTTTCAAGGCTGTAGATGTTAGAATCAGGTCAGGGTTGTATTGAATGTTTTGTAGATAATTTTGTTAGCTTTCCAACGAGTATTTGTTTGCTGCATTTGGAGTTATAGAACTCCCTATGTGACTGTTTTTTAGTAACAAAGATGTTTAGCTGCCATTTTCGGTGAATAGTGAAATAGGGTGTTTGATTGATGTAGGTTATTAGGATTTCTTGTGTAGTTATAATCGTGTTTCTACTGAGAAGAGATATCCACTTACTAGTATCATTCATCATAATGCATTCATCCATCATTCTAGTTCATTCATATGCAAGTTTATCTCTGTGCATTCGTATTATTAATCGGTCTCGCATATGCATGCATATCAGGATCGGAGGAGTTAGTTCGGGAAGAGATCAAGGAGCAGGAGGTCAACCTTCGTCGTCTCGGAGTGCAGCCAAAAGACCCCACAGGAGAAGGAGGACCCCGACTCAAGCTTCCCGAGTGACCTGACTTCTTCTTCCTACTACTTTTCTGAAGGCAAGCCCCGGTGTATGTTGACTTTCCTATGCTTTCTGAATTAATTTGTTGAGTCCTTTATTAAATGCTGCATTAAGTGTAGGATATGGTTGAAACCGTTGATGCACGAGATATCCTTGCTGAAGTTGTTGTCCTACCCTATTTAGGAGTCTAGGTTGAATAAATGCTCGCTTATGATGATTGCGAAGAGACGGTGATTTCCGGTCACTTGTGAGGATTGTTGTTGGGTTAATCACGTTGGTGGTTAACAAGCCGCTTTGCCGAGAACCGGTTAATAAAACATGTTTAGATTGGATGGATATTGTGGTCTTCCATCTGATCGATTAAGGACTAATCTCTTTGTCGGAAGCTTCAGTCGGAAATTGAACGTACATGTTCATATAGTAGGCTCCGCCGGGTCGTGAGCCACGAAGCTTGTGGGAATGTTAGGGGCGGTGCACATGCGGCTTAACGTCCCTCCTAGGCGTGGTTGGTGAGGTTAATCGGGCACAAGAAGATGTGCACGAGGGGTCGTACTCGTTGCCTGCTCACTTGGTGGCTCGAGAGGAGGGGGTTGCCGATAGGTCCGAGACTTTACGTCCCCTAACATCTTGGAAGTGATTAGGCCTACTCTAGCTAAGTAGACCTAGTGTATGACAGGGTATTTCGCCAGCTGGTTTGCAATCGATTCAAATCGCCATCTCTCCTGGACAGTGAGAACCCGTCTGTCTCCGCGGCATTGTAGTCTAATATCACAATAATGGTTATCTTGTTCATGCTGCTGATGTTAAAATATTGATCAAGTTACTTATGCTGTTATTTATTTAACGCTGAGCATATGTTTTAATCTTGACTATACAAGACTTATGGTTATGTATATAATAATAACCTTTTAACTTGGAAAAACCTGAATAGTATGTGTAGGCGCACTAAGCAACCTTATTTTCTGAAATTAAATGTGAGTCAGCCAGCTCCAGATAAAGCCAAGCATACTCCTTGGAGTCTTTTTCTTATTTTCTGGTTTAAGACGGGTAAGTCTTGCGGAGTACAATTGAGTACTCACGGGTTAATTCCCAATGTTGCAGGTGACTCCGTCTAGCATGAATTGATCCAGTTGTGATGTGCTGTGGTTGAAGAATAATGCCTAGGGCATGGCAGTCTCCATAATTCCCTGTCTCTTGCTATTACAAGGGTGATATCATGTTGGCACTATCTATTTTATTTTAATTTCGCTGTACAACTATTTTGCTTTCGAGAGCTATTGCTTCCGCACTCTGAATTATTTTGAAATAAATGTGTACATCGCACTCGATTAATATATATTGAATTTGTTTTGAGATACCGCGGATTGGGACTACTTGAGCTCAACGATCTTGGTTGTATTGTTGATGAGTTTGAAATCACTCACGAGATTTCCGAATACCGGGTTTTATATGGACTCAAGTGTAGATCTGCGATTGCTTCGGTAATTGCGAATTATACTTGATTTCTTATAAATTGGTCGGCTCATCACACAGTGGCATCGAGCTTAGTTCAAGACTTAACAATCCGATCCGGTATTAAAATTAAAATGAACCACTAATCTTTTGTGAAAATTTTGAAACAAAATCTTTTCACCGGTGTGAGTAAAAGATTTGCAAAATTAATAGTGTCATGGTCATACCCTTATGCCCAATTAAGGACGGTCGGTGGCTTTACTAACTTGGGGTGGGTGATTGCATCATATTTTGTTGTTTGTGCTTGGTTGCCGTGCGGCCGGTGAGTACGGGGGCTACTCACTTGAGTAGTCATGAATGGATCGAAATACCTCTACGCCTCGGGTAAATGATGTTCATTGCCTCTACCCAAGGTAAGATGTGAGTCGTGAGAGCATGATCGGACAACAACCGATCTAGGGGTAAAAAATAAAAATGTTTTGAGAGCTCCATGGTCGGGTAGTGCCCCCAGAGACTTGTGTATGGGTACACAGGTGTGCCGGGCGTAAAATGTGTTTTTTTCCGCAAGGTATGCGATGCCGTCGGGTGGACCTGACGAAGCAGGTATATGCAATTTAAATTCATGCATTGCATAAATATATTGTGGGCTGAAATGGAACTACAGGTACACTAACCACGCAAATCGTGTAGACCAACTAGATGTGATTTATTTTCTTTTGAGAGAACGTTAGGTGTGCCACCATTTATGCGAGTAGTATCTTATCTTTCCTATTCTGTGAGGACGTAAGATACGCTCATGCAGCATATCATTCATGCATTCGCATCAATAGAATGAAATAAAAGTACTTCTTTTCTTACCTGTATTCCCGTCTCTCCCCCTTAGTGAGTACTTGTCCCTTTTTGTTAAACTGACCTATCTCGTTCTCAATCTCACACAATCTGCAAAATCTTGTTACAAATGGCTCCCACATACAAGACAGGCAGTAATATCATTGAAGACAAGTGTTTCGAATAACCATGGTGTTGTAAGTGTGTTAGCAGACAGACAATGCAGAGATCCCGAACCATAGGCAACCACACCATAGGCAGCTAGGATCATCACTAGATTTAACCTTTCCATTCCTGCCCTGCCTTATAGCTTGGTTGGAGAAGTTGGAATATCACCGAGTATGAGTTGTCAACTGAAGAAGTTACCAACAGTGCTGCAGTTTGTGTCCTGATAAGTTTGAATGGTGGAACACCCGATGTTTACTAGAGGCAGCTATTTTCTGTTTCTAGAATGGACCTTTGTTCCACTACTTGCCAGTAGAAGATGAGGGTGTGCAACTTCACTTTGCAAAAACTAGAGATGAAGCTCAAATTGGAGATGACAACAACAACAAGGATGGGAGTAGTGTCTCCAATTTCCTAGTAGTTTCGTAGTTACCGCCGTCTCCTTAGATAACGATAGTGCTAACTACTAGGCCCTATCGCAGGAAATAGGACTTTATCATCTACCAGTCATCGGTCGTTATCTTTAGGGTTTCCCTGTTATCAAAAGACTTTTCGACCCAGAAGACCTTGAAGTAATCAGACTCTACAGATGTAAATTGAGCCCTTGAAGAATTTAATGGAAGAGTTCCATTTTGGTGAAGCAATGTGCATGATTTCGATATCATGGTCATGGTGACTATATCGAACCTTGGATTACGCTGCGTACATTGGATGGAGAAGTTGATTGGCTACATAATCCGTATCAACCATGATTATTGCGATGATGGGTGTGATGCCATTGGATTTATGGTTACCTTTATTTGTTGAATGAATTTATTATCGCAATAAATTCGGTGTAACTTTAAATTCGATGCATTTACACTATGTCAACATCATCCGAGAATTTTTATTGGTTGGATTATGCGGATGGTTAAAACACGCCAGTCTTTGGAGGGAGCAACCAACCGCCACCACCACCTCCTGTCAACATGGAACCGTTCTTTGACGTGTAAACCGGTGAGTTGCGCAACATTTCACGCAACACCGCATTGAGGGTGGAGTAGGAAATCGAAAACAAAGAGTGCGAAAGAAAGGCTCCAAATCATACAAAGAATTTAAGGGAACCGACCCACCTAAGTTCACACAGTCAAGTGAACCAACTGAAGCGGAAGAATGGATGGTTTCAGTTGAGGAAAAATTCAGGTTGTTGGATCGACGGAGGTGCGTATATGAGTATGCCGATCATTTGCTTAAAGGACCCGCAGGAATTTGGTGGAGAAATCATCGTGCCACCTACCCAGCTAATACTTCTATTACCTAGGATATGTTCACGGCAGCTTTCCGTGATGCTTATATTCATCCAAGTGTGATTGCTATGAAGTTGGGTGAATTTATCAAGCTTAATCAAGATGACAAGACCATCACTGAGTACCTTGAAGATTTCAACCGTTTGTCCCGATATGCCCCAGATATGGTGGACACGGAAGAGAAGAAGATAGCCAGTTTCAGAAGAGGACTTAATCCAAAAATGCAGAAGACTATTGGAGCACCATTCAGAAAGAACTTCAATCAGTTTGTCAGTGACTGCTTGTTGCAGGAGGAGAGCAACAATGCATATGCTGCTACCAAGAACAAGAAGAGGCCAAGTGAGTCCATTTCGAGTCGAACAAGGTTACGCTCATTAGTCATCCAAGTCACCACCAACCGGATGCCCCACTTTGCAAGAGGAGCCACGGTGTGAGAATCCTCGCTTCGGGAAGGCCTATGTTACCCCTGCTTCGGGAGCAAAGACAGATGGTATTGATAGTGCTTCTACTCGAAACAAGTGCTATAATTGTGGGACGCCAGGACATTTTTCCCGGTTTTGCCCACAACCCAAGAGTAACCAACCCTACGAAAAAGAAGATTGGATAGGTTCACTCCACCAATGTTGAAGAGAGTCCGTAAGAGAGTCTCAGAAACGGCACGGCACTTGCCTAGTCAACAATCACAATCTTTGTGGTATTGTTTGACTCTGGATCATCTCACTCTTTCATGAGCCAAGCTTTTGCCCAAGAACATAGTGAGGATATATCTGATTTGGGTTTTGGTTATCGCATTAGCTCAGCAGGAGCTGATCAACTCACCAGGGAAGTTGTCAGAAATGTGAAGATCAAAGTTAGGGATTTAGAGATTGTCACCTCCCTAATAGTATTGCCCGGGCTGAGTTTGGATGTCATTCGGGAATGAATTGGATGAAGACATGGGGAGTAGTTATAGACACCCTGACTAGGGTAATCCTTTTGAAAGATCCCCGTGATGGAAAGGAACACCAGATAATTCTTCCCAAAACACCTAATTTGAATCGTGTCTCCGCCGCACTACAAGTCACCAGAATCTCAGATATACCAGTGGTATGTGAGTTTCTCGATGTTTTTCCGGAAGACTTACCAGGATTACCACCAGATAGAGATGTAGAGTTTGCTATAGAGCTTCTACCCGGAACAGCACCGATATCCAGAAGGCCTTATAGGATGCCGCCCCATGAATTGGCTGAGTTGAAAGTTCAGGTTCAAGAGTTGTTAGATAAAGGTTTGATTAGACCAAGCTCATCACCATGGGGATGGCATGCACTTTTTGTGAAGAAGAAGGATCAATCTTTGAGAATGTGTGTGGATTACCGCCCACTCAATGCGGTGACAGTTAAAAACAAGTATCCTTTGCCGCGCATTGACATTCTCTTTGATCAGTTGTCAAAAGCAAAGGTTTTCTCCAAGATCGATCTTCGTTTGGGCTATCATCAAATCAAGATTAGGCCACAAGATATACCAAAGACAGCTTTTTCTATGAAATATGGGTTGTATGAGTATCTTGTCATGTCCTTTGGCTTGACAAATGCTCCAGCTCATTTTATGTGCCTAATGAATTTGGTATTCATGCTCGAGTTAGATAAATTCGTGGTCGTGTTTATCGATGACATTTTGGTATACTCGAGAAAATGAAGAAGACCACGCAGCGCATCTTCGAATTGTGTTAGCCAGGCTCAGAGAACACAAATTGTATGCTAAATTTAGCAAATGTGAGTTCTGGTTAAAGAAGGTGCAATTTCTTGGACATGTACTATCAGAAGATGGAATTTCAGTGGATCCAAGTAGAGTTCAAGAAGTCATGGATTGGAAGGCGCCGACCTCTGTTACAGAGATTCGGAGTTTTCTTGGTTTAGCCGGGTACTATCATCGATTCATACCCGACTTTTCTAAGATCGCCAAGCCCATGACCAGATTGCTGCAGAAAGATGAGAAGTTTGTGTGGACACAGGAGTGTGAGACAACTTTTCATACACTACAAGAGTTGTTAACAACCGCTCCAGTGCTTGCACAACCAGATATAGAGAAGACGTTTGACGTGTTTTGCGATGCATGTGGTACAGGTCTTGGGTGTGTACTCATGCAAGAAGGAAGAGTGATTGCCTATGCATCACGACAATTACGCAAACACGAAGTAAATTATCCGATACATGATTTGGAGTTAGCAGCCGTTGTGCATGCCCTGAAGATTTGGCGTCACTATTTGCTTGGAAATGCATGCCATATTTATACGGATCATAAGAGTCTGAAGTATATCTATACCCAAGATCAGCTGAACATGAGGCAAAGAAGATGGTTGGAGTTAATCAAGGATTACAATTTGGAGGTACATAACCATCCGGGCAAGGCGAATGTCGTTGCAAACGCCTTGAGCCGGAAGGCACATTGTACTATTGAGCAACCATTGTTGGAAGAGAAGTTTAATTTAATGCACCCCGCAGTCTTGCATAACATACAAGTGCAAAAATCTCTGGAGGTGAGGATAATTGAAGGGCAGAAATCAGATAAGGGTATCTCTTTCATCAAGCAGAAGCTCAAAGCGAAACCAAGTGAACATTTCAGAATCAATGAGAATGATGCTCTATGGTATGATAATCGTCTTGTTGTACCCAAGGATAAAGAACTTAGAGATCAGATCTTAACAGAAGCACATTCTTCTACCGTATCAAACCACCCAAGCAGCAACAGGATGTACAGAGATTTAAGGACACATTTTTGGTGGACCAAGATGAGGAAAGAAATTGCAGCTCATGTAGCCAAGTGCGATAATTGTTGTAGAGTCAAGGCCATTCACATGAAACCTGCTGGATTGCACCAACCCATGCCTACATCTGATTGGAAATGGGATAACATCACTATGGATCTTATTGTTGGACTTCCACGTACCCCGCAAGGTTTTGATGCAATTTGGGTAATTGTGGATAGACTAACCAAGGTAGCACATTTCACCCCTGTGAACGTTAGGTATGAACCACATCGACGCACTTGAGAGATCTACATTTCTCAAATAGTTCGTCTGCATGGAGTACCCAAAAACATAGTGTCTGACCAAGGATCTAAATGGACCGATAGATTTTGGGAGTGTTTACAAAAAGCCTTAGACACCAAGCTACTTCGTAGCTCAGCATACCACCCGCAACCAACTGGACAAACGAACGGGTAAATCAGATCCTAGAAGATATGTTGAGAGCCCGTGTTTTTATCTCGCTAAAGGCCCATGGGATAAATGGTTACCATTTGCAGAATTCTGTTATAACAATAGTTATCAAGCAAGTATCCAGATGGCACCATTTGAAGCGTTGTATGGTAGAAAGTGTAGAACACCTTTGAATTGGGTAGAGACTGGAGATAGAACCTACTACGGCATCGACTTTGTTGATAATGCAGAACAGAAGGTTAGGACAGTGCAACAACATCTAGCCATAGCTCAAGCCCGTCAGAAAAGCTATGCTGATAAGCGTAGTAAACCTTTGACATTCAGAGTTGGTGACTTTGTGTATCTTAAGGTGTCCCCAATGAAGAGAGCGCAACGCTTTGGAATTAAAAGGAAGTTAGCACCTAGATTCGTAGGTCCTTATCGTATTGTTGCCAAAAAAGGAAAAGTGGCCTACCAGTTATAGCTACCTGATGAGTTGAGATCAGTCTTCAATGTCTTTCATGTATCCCAGTTGAAGAAATGTTTGAGAGTGCCAGAAGAACGGATTCGAAATAAATGTTTGAAGTGGATGCCGACTTGACCTACTTTGAGAGGCCAATTAAAATATTGGATACTAAAGAAAGAACAACTCGTAACAAGGTTGTGAAGCTATACAAGATTCGATGGAGTAATCATGGGGAGAATGATGCAACGTGGGAAACAGAGGAGTATCTACGAGAAGTTTATCCCGTATTCTCTAATGACTGGTTAGTACCGACAAATCTCGGGATGAGATTTTCTTAAGGGGGTAGATTTGTAACACCCTGGTTTTAAGCATGTCATTAGCATCTGCATTGCATGAGCATAATCATCATTTAGTCACATGCATTAATGCACATGAAATGATAGATGTCATTTGTATGTTTAAATTGTTTTAATTTGCTTGCTATGCTTTGCCTTGTCATTTTATGTATGAAATGCTTGCATAATTAGTTGTTTAATGTTTATTTATTCTTAGTGATGTTTATGGGATGTTTTAGAGCATGAGTCATGTTGGTCATGTTCCCTAATTAGATTTTATAATGATAGTTTGACTTAGTTTGACCTTGTTTGAATGTGAAAGTAATTTATCTTGTTTTGCTCAAAAGTCCTAGCTAGAGACCTTGCATGTATGTGAATCCTTCCTGAAATGTGTAGCTAATTTCATGTAGAACAAAAGATGTCATAGGCCGGTTGCGTGATTTTGAGTGGTTCATGTCCAAAAAGTCGAAGTTTGTTCGAATTGGATGCAAATTAGGGTTTCGGTTGACCTCGGAGTAGGGTTGCTTTGATCGATCATAGTTTCTAATCTAGGCCGATTCAGGGAAAAAGTTTCTATATGTGAAACGCTTAGAATTTTGTGAGGAACATTTCGTTCAATTAGAGCTTTACTCTAATTCTGCACGGATCTTGACGCACGGGCCAAAACAGGTTGAGTAGGGGTTTTATTTAAAAAAAAAAAAAGAAAAAGAAAACTTGGCCGGCCACCCCGCCCACGCGCCCGACCGCGGCGCCAAGCGTGTCGCGCCCGCCTGCCCTCTGTCGCGCGCCACGCCTTCAAAAGGGGAAACGCGTCCCTTGCCTTGCACCCCACCTCCCTTGCCTCACAAGCCAAGGACGAGCAGCGAACGCGGCAGAAACCGAGACGCGCCGCCGCGGCCACCCCTCGGCCCCGCCGGCGTCGAGCACCACCACGGCCGCGTCCACGCCCGACCAAGCGCCCTAGCAACCTCACCACCTTGAGCACCATCTCCCCGGACCTGGAACCCGGATCGAGCGAAGGCGGGGCCGCATCGGCGATTTCCGGCTCGCCGGCCAGCCCGGCCGGATGACCGCCGCCCGCGTCGAACCCGCCGCCCGCGGCCTTCCTTGCCATTTTTCTTGCCCTAGCCGACGTTCGTGACCGCCTACTGTGTTGAATCCGTGTGTAGGAGCAATCGACGCGCCTCGCCACCGCCAAGCGCACCACGGCGGCACCGCCGCCGCCGCGAGCGCCGCCGCGCCGTGGGCCGCCGTGGCCGCTTTCACCCCGACCGCCTCGGCGCCTCTCTCCGTGCGGCGATCCGTCCGCCTCACCTGCCGGAGCCTCGACGCCCACCAACCGCGCCGCTCCACGCCGCGATTCACCGAACGCCGGTTGCACCACCGCGTCGCCGCCGCCGGCAAGCGCTACGCCGTCAAACCCTTTCCGCCGCCAATTGTTCGACCGGATAGTGCTTTTTGTGTCGCCTCGGTGTCCCGAACCTCGTGCTCGAGTCCATTCGCCGCCCCGCCGAAAAACGCGAGCGCCATGCATGTACTTGGTTCGCCGGAAAACCTCACCGCCGGGCGAGATCCGCCGCCCCGACCCGCCGCTCCCTGCTTTGTGTCTATGACACGCGGGCCCCGCCTGTCGGCGCCTTTTTCTTTATGTTTTTCCTTTTTCCGAAATTGTATGCGCCCTTAGAAAATCCATAACTTGCTCATTTTAGCTCGGAATTGAGTGAGACAAATTTTGCTGTGATTCTTATGAATAGATCTACGATAGAAAAATATGAGTTTGCATTTTCTGGTAGTCTTTATATTTATTTAGATTTATTTCTATAAATGCCATGTTTCTTTATAAATGCATATCTAATTCTGGGTGCATGATAAAATAGTGGTTCCTATATGAAATGTTCATGTTTTTGCATGTAGAGTGCAGGAAAAATATCATATATGCCATGTTCTGTGATGAAAGTGTGATTTTTGATTTATGTGTTATTTACCATGCTTTCTTAGGAAATTCATAGAAAAATAATTACTAGGGTTTTGGATGTGATACTTGGCATGTTTGCTTTTGATAGGTTTTAGAAGCTTGTCATACTCAGAAATCTATTGTCTGACACTTTTCATAGTACAAAGTATTTTCATGCCTAGTTTTAGTGTTACCTTGCCATTTTTGTGTAGGACAGTATATGCATGAGTTTGCCATGAAATTTTTATGGTAGTAATGTTAGTCCAGTATGATGCTCTGGTAATTTTTGTAGATTTTTTCTAAGCTGTTTACATATTTATCATATTTATGTTGCATAGAAATGCACTAGAAATACATGTTTATAGTAGGGTAAGGTGTATTGGTAATTTTATTGTGTGTTCTTGGCATGAATAGGATCTGTTGGTATGTCTAGTTTGATAGCCTTGGCAGTTTGGCAGATTTTTATTCCTAGCATTTATATGATTTATGGTGTGCATGTGTAGTAAATATTAGGGCATGTCATTTCATGTAACTTAGTTTATCTTCTGGGTTGATCAGTAGGTTATTTTGATGCTTTATGGTCTTATTTGCTTGCTGGTCAAGTGTGGTGAAGTTTGCATAAACCGTTTGTATGTTATAGGTGTCGCATGTTGCCCGTAGGTTGAAAGCAGAGCCTCTGTATTTGCTGTTTCCAAGGCTGTAGATGTTAGAATCAGGTCAGGGTTGTATTGAATGTTTTGTAGATAATTTTGTTAGCTTTCCAACGAGTATTTGTTTGCTGCATTTGGAGTTATAGAACTCCCTGTGTGACTGTTTTAGTAACAGCATGTTTAGCTGCCATTTTCAGTGAATAGTGAAATAGGGTGTTTGATTGATGTAGGTTATTAGGATTTCTTGTGTAGTTATAATCGTGTTTCTACAGAAGAGATATCCACTTACTAGTATCATTCATCATAATGCATTCATCCATCATTCTAGTTTATTCATATGCAAGTTTATCTCTGTGCATTCGTATTATTAATCGGTCTCGCATATGCATGCATATCAGGATTGGAGGAGTTAGTTCGGGAGGAGATCAAGGAGCGGGAGGTCAACCTTCGTCGTCTCTCGGAGTGCAGCCAAAAGACCCCACGGGAGAAGGAGGACCCGACTCAAGCTTCCCAAGTGCCCTCGACTTCTTCTTCCTACTACTTTTCTGAAGGCAAGCCCCGGTGCATGCTGACTTTCCTATGCTTTCTGAATTAATTTGTTGAGTCTTTTATTAAATGCTGCATTAAGTGTAGGATATGGTTGAAACCGTTGATGCACAGATATCCTTGCTGAAGTTGTTGTCCTACCCTATTTAGGAGTCTAGGTTAAATAAATGCTCAGTTATGATGATTGCAGTAGACAGTGATTTCCGGTCACTTGTGACGATTGTTGTTCGGTTAATCACGTTGGTGGTTAACAAGCTGCTGCCGAGAATTGGTTAATAAAACATGTTTAGATTGGATGGATATTGTGGTCTTCCATCTGATCGATTAAGGACTAATCTCTTTGTCGGAAGCTTCGGTCGGAAGTTGAACGTACCTCTTCATATGGTAGGCTCCGCCGGGTCGTGAGCCACGAAGCTTGTGGGAATGTTAGGGGCCGGTACCTGTACGCTTAACGTCCCTCCTAGGCGTGGTTGGTGAGGTTAATCGGGCACAAGAAGATGCGCACGAGGGGTCGTACTCGTTGCCTGCTCACTTGGTGGCTCGAGAGGACGGGGTTGCCGACAGGTCCGAGACTTTACGTCCCCTAACATCTTGGAAGTGATTAGGCCTACTCTAGCTAAGTAGACCTAGTGTATGACAGGGTATTTCGCTAGCTGGTTTGCAATCGATTCGAATTGCCATCTCTCCCGGGACAGTGAGAACCCGTCTATCTCCGCGGCATTGTAGTCTAAGATCACAATAATGGTTATCTTGTTCATGCTTTGCTAATGTTAAAATATTGATCAAGTTACTTATGTTTGTTATTTATTTATCGATGAGCATATGTTTTAATCTTGACTATACAAGACTTATGGTTATGTATATAATAATAACCTTTTAACTTGGAAGAACCTGAATAGTATGTGTAGGCGCACCAAGCAACCTTATTTTTACGAAATTAAATGTGAGTCGGCCCGGCTCGGATAAAGCCAAGCATACTCCTTGGAGTCTTTTCCTTATTTTTACTGGTTTAAGACGGGTAAGTCTTGCGAGTACAATTGAGTACTCACGGGTTAATTCCCCGATGTTGCGGGTGACTCCGTCTAGCATGAATTGATCCAGTTGTGATGTGTTTGTGGTTGAAGAATAATGCCTAGGGCATGGCGGTCTCCATAATTCCCCCTGTCTCTTGCTATTACGGGGGTGATATCATGTTGGCACTATCTATTTTATTTTAATTTTATTTGTACAACTATTTTGCTTTCGAGAGCTATTGCTTCCGCACTCTGAATTATTTTGAAATAAATGTGTACATCGCACTCGATTAATATATATTGAATTTGTTTTGAGATACCCGCGGATTGGGACTCTTGAGCTCCACGATCTTGGTTGTATTGTTTATGAGTTTGAAATCACTCGAGATTTCGAAATACCGGGTTTATATGGACTCAAGTGTAGACTGCGATTGCTTCGGTAATTGCGAATTATACTTGATTTCTTATAAATTGGTCGGCTCATCACAGCGCGTCACGGCTTCCTTTCGTCTCTCTTTCATATAGTGCTAGTCCCCAGTACTCCCCTGCCATCCCAAAGCAGAGAGGGAAGAGATCGTAGAGAAGGAAGGTGATAAGGAAAAGCGAGAAGCGGCCGCACTTACTTGCCATTGTTGCTCCCCTGTCGTTGTGGTTCTTTGTGGAGGGGAAGATGGCGCCGCGGGAGGAGGAAGCTACTCCTCTTCCGGATCCTCCTTGGTTGGCCGCGGTCATTGGTGACCGAGGCGGTTGCGCCGGTTTGTGGACGACAGTCTTACGCGCCGCCGTTCGGATGACGTGGCGGCGGGAGTGGCTGGTTCCCGACGCATCTCACGAGGAACCACGGCCTCCGTCCGGCACGTCGTTAGTTTGATGGATCACCATCGGCGGGGCTTTGGTGTACCGGCGAAGTCGGTTCATGCGGGCGATCCGCGCATTGGTATGGCGTCGAACTCCATCAAATCGTCCCCAACTAGATTGCTCGGCGCCGATTTTTTGCGGCCCTCTGCGAGGGTTTCTTTTGGGGATTGCGCCCCATTGGGAACTCGAGGTGGTTTTTCAAGGCGGAGTTGAATACCCGAGCACCGGGCCGCCAAAGCTCACCGCGACGGGCGCGCGGGGTCGGATCTTGTATTATCCAACTCCGTCCTCCCGATAAGAAGGGGATAAACCGAACGGAGGAATACATTCCCTCTCGCCTTGCGTGCTCGAACATGGGATGGCAAGAGGAGTGGTTCTATCTCCCGAACGACGGAGAGGGGCTTCCCAGCATACACCGGGCGTGATAAGGGTGAAGCCTAATCACTGGCGCTACGGGCCGCCGCAACCCGAGCAACATCATCTGGACGGCCTTCGCGCCGCCATCTGCAGGCTTCGGGACCGCAATGTTGATGCGGCGGTAGTTGTGGCCGCTTTCTCTCGCCGCCAAGTCCTCCCTCTCGCAGCAAGGCCCCTCCGCCTTTGGGAGATGACGAAGGAGGCCAACCTATCGGGCACCCGGATGGCCATTCAAGATCTTGTTGGTGAGGCCTTGAGGCGTCGGGTCCATGTATTCTTGGGTGACAAGACCCCTAAGACAATCCCAGAGATCCCAACGCGTCCTGAGCCGGGATACATTTCTTTGGTAAGATTTGCTTGCTCATTATCGTGTGTCTTGGTTTTCCTTTCTTTCTGAGGCTTGATCCTAGGGTCCTATCTCCCTCCTTTGTTCAAGGGAGATTGAATTACAAGGATTCGTTCCCCCCGGTTCCTAAGGACCAGGCCCGACGGGAGGCTAACCGTGCTCAGAACGAGCGCGAACGGTTGAGGAAGGCCCGGGCAGACGAGAAGAAGGCCGCGAAGGTGGCTTTGAACAATCGGCGACGTGAGCAGCGGATGCGTGGCGAGTCAACAGAGTCCTCAGCGACGGACTCCGCCTCATCTTCGGGGAGAGAGTGACGCGCTTCTGCGTCAGGACGCTGCAATGGCGTCACCGTCCCGGCCCGAGGAGCTGTCAGAGCTAATGGAGTACGCTAAGTACCGGGCCGCCGGTGGCGAGGAACTCCCAAAGGGGGTGAGCGTGCCGTCCGCTCCAGTTCTCCGGCTTTTGGAGGTAATCCAGGCGAGCCCGAAGATGCCTCCGGACATGATCAATCACCCCTAAGCCCGAGGCAACGGGGAGGGAGCCGGAGACCCCATTGGGAGCTCCGACCCTGACACGGCAAGTGGCCGGCTCCGCCTCTGGTTCTGGGAGCCGGTCGGTACCCAAGTCTTTGCAGCCTTGATCTGCGGCCACACCGAAGGCTTCCCCAAAGTCCCCGTGAGTTGTCCTTACGTCTCTATTTGTCTTAGGTTGTTTTCCGTCCTCGGTAGATCGTCTTTGATTTTTTTGTGTCCTTTATCGGGAATAGAGTTTCCGAAGCACTCGTTCTCCATCCTCGGAAGCAACTCAAGTCCGGTGCCCAAGCCTCTGCAGGTCAAAGCCGCCCGAGGTTGTCACAAAGGGAGCTCCTTCGACGCCGACTCCTCCCATGACCCCCCGGGCGGTGGCGGCGATGCGTTGGTGGATGCTAGTCTTGGCCCATCCCACCTGCTCCGGTTCTTTGTTGAATCGTCATCTCTGGTGGCACCGATCCAGTCAAGGAGGGTCCCGTGCCCGGTCGAGCCGGTTTCTTCTCCTTCTTCCCCCGCCAACTCGGGTAGTCATCACGAAAAATCTGGTTTCTAAAAACGGTGCGGGTTCGGGGGGATTCTCGTGGACGGCACGCTGCGAGGCCCGACCTGGCGTCGGCCTTGATCCCCCCGTCACGGGCGCTGTTTCAGATTCTCTTAGAGAAGTCCCTCAAGAGGAGCTGTTTGACGCCGCCGACGCCTTGCTTTGCCCGTGGCGCCCTCCGGTGTTCATCGGTGGCGATTTGACCGCCCTCGACTTGGGTATCTCCCTTGTCTCGAGGGGGCCCTCGGGTCCCGGGAGTTCGATCTTGCATTGCCGGGAGAGAGTTGTGAAGGCCCTCTCGACTTCTTTTGGTTAGAATTTCCTGGCATGGGGGAGGACTCATGGGACGTGCCTTTTTCCAATGACCCTCATGCTTGGGGCGGCCCCTCGGTCGAGCATGGGAGGTCGTCGGGGGGAGGTGCCCCGGCAATGGTGATACACGATCGTCCTGAGGTTGCCGCCTGGGCAGAGTATGACCAGATCAAGAGGTGGGCGCCCGAGGGTCGGGAGAAGATTGGCCAGACCTTGCGCCACCAACTGTCTCAAGCTGATGAGGTATGTGGCTTTTTCCCTTATTCCTGTTTTTCGTGCCTCGTTTCTCGTTTTTCTTTTTGATTCCCGAGGTGCTTTGGGGTTTGCAGAGTTTGAAGAGATGTGCTCGGGAGAAATCAGAGTTGTTGAGGAGGAATGTCATGGGTTGGAATGCTCTTAGACAAAACCAAAGCCGAGCTGCGTGAGTCAAAGAGGGAGGTAACCCATCTCACCGAGCTCATCACTAGGCGGAGAGTCGATTTCGATTCTTGACGATGGAACCGAGACGACCAAATCCATGGCAACTAAGGCAAAGTCGGACGCCGATCAGCCATCCGTGGATCGTGAGGAAGGCCGGGTCGAATCCCCTCAAGCCGCTTGGAGGAAGCTCGCGATGAGCGACCGACCGAGCTCGAGAGGAGGCCAAAAAACAGTCGGAGATGGCCAATTCCCCGAACACTCGGGTGGAGGAACCGCAAACGAGGTGGACTCGGTGAAAAGGGCCGCAGAGCTGGTCCGAATTTGTCCGTCAACGAGCATAATGAAATGCTCAAATGGAGGAAGATGTGGGAAGGTATGATTTCTTTGATTACGTTTGCATCTAAAGGATCGACTCCTTCGTTATGGCTTTTGACCCTGTTTTTCTTTCCTGCAGAGGCGGAGAAGCTGCGGGCAGAGGGCGGTAGAAGCCGCCACCAATATGTCCCAATGCCTCAATGCCGAGGAGAGCTCGCGCAAGGAGTTGGAGGAGGTCGTCTTGGACCACATCCGTCGGTTCGGGCCTCCAGATCTGGTGTCGGGTACCTTCGTTCGGAGCCGGGCCGAGTGCCCTCGGGGGTATGTCCGAGGCGAGATTCGGGGCGCATTCCGTAATGGGATGAGATGTTGCCTCGCAGTGATGTGTTCACACTTCTCCCCTCGCCGGGGCGAAAACCCTTGAGATCCTCTCCAAAGCCTTCTTCCCGGGTCATAACGACAATGAGGAGGAGACCGCCGATGAGAGGACGGAGACGAAGAGAAGGTTGCCGCGTTCACGCCGGGGCGAAAGAAGGTCCGCGGGCGTGTTGGCCACCCATTTTGAAGACGAAGTTGCTCCTGCTTTTTCACCTGTAGAGTCGGGATATGAAGCAGCCCCCGAGCCTATGGAGGCGTCGTCCGAGGATGCTTTTACGAATATCCTGAGGGAGGGTGATGAAGAGATGAGTACCTCAGCGTGCCTTCATCCCCAGCCTTCTGCACCTGACGCTGGATCGGAGAATGTTCAAGGCCCGTAAGCCTCTTCAATAGAAGTTTGTAAATAGTTCGTAACTGGCGGCCTGAGTGGCCTTTGTATTTGATGCTCCAGAAATGTGTTACTCCTTCGCTTTTATCTAGCTTAAGTATTCGTTCGAGTTACTTTCGTAATCTTTCTTTCCCGAGTTGTTTCGGCTATGGATACCCCCCCGATGGTCCCTGAGCCTCTTTTGCCTCGTTCCAGAATTTCCACGGAAGGCTCGTGTGATTTTTAAGCGTAATATAAGCGGAAAAAGAGTTTTTTCGAAGCACTTGTATTTTTTCCGAGTAAAGATTTCTGAGGGACTGTCACAAGGGGAGGGGTTCCCCCTCCGGTAGCCCCCGAGGGAGGTTTTTGTCTTTGTAGTGGTTTAAGACAAAAACCTTCCTAAGAGAACACTTTAACTCAAAGCTTTTTTGGAGAAGAAGATACTCTTTTATTGCTTTTGTACTAGACGTGTATTTACAAGGCATATTTCTTGGTTCTAAGGGTAGAACCGGCGAAGTTGTTCTATATTCCAAGCATTGGAGTAGACTTCACCCTTCTCGTTTTTGAGCTTGTAAGTCCCGGGCTTGAGGACTTCAACGATGAAGTATGGCCCTCTCCATGGGGGTGCTCGTTTGTGTCGTTCTCGACTGTCCCTTCTCAGTTTTAACACAGGATCGTTGACTTGGAAGCCTCGGGGTTTCAATCTTCGGGCGTGGTATCGTCCCGAAAGGATCAAGTTGGTAGCGAGTTGAATGTATCAGTGCTACATCTCTTGCTTCTTCCAACTGATCCAATGAGTCCTCCCTGGCCTTATGGTTGCCTTGTTCGGTGTAGGTGCGAAGCCTTGGGGATCCATACTCTATATCTGAAGGGAGTATGGCCTCGGACCCATAGACCAAGAAAAAAGGTGTGAATCTCGTTGCCTTGCTCTTTGTCGTTCTTAAGCTCCATAGAACGGATGGTAGCTCTTGGTACCACCTTTTGCCATACTGACTGAGCTTGTTGAAGATTCTTGGCTTGAGGCCTTTCAAGATCATGCCATTGGCTCTCTCTACTTGACCGTTGGTTTTTGGGTGTGCCACCGCAGCTGTGTCTACCTGTGGGGGGATGAACCCCTATCGCCTCATGGGTCACTTTGGGTTAGGCCTCTCGGGCCGGCCCAGGACGGCGGATTGAAGCCCTTGGCATTAGAAGACCGCAATTATCGGAGATCATGGCCTAAACTTGGTCGCCAAGATAGTTTCCTAGTATAGCTCAATCATAATCACTATATACTTTCCTATTGTAACCGATCGGGATAGCTCTTGTCGGACCGGATCCGACACCGTAACCCCTCGCTCCCCCGACTATATAAGGTGGCGGGGGATCCCCCCCAGGACCATCGATTCTCAATCAATCAATATAACTAAGCGGGGCGTAGGTTTTACGCCATCAAGGCGGCCAAACCCGGTAAAACCCGTGTGTTTTTGTCCTTCCTGCGTTACGCTTAACGTCTCGTTAGCCGTCTAGCACATCCCTAACCGCTCAATCTACTAGCCGGGGAATACCCCGGCTAGACTATCGCCGATAAACCGGCGGCGGTTGGCGCGCCCGGGTAGGGGTGTGCACGAAGACGCCATGGCTAACAAGATGGTGATCTTCCACGACTCCATGGCGGTTGACCCGATGGAAGACATCCATTCGGGGCGCGGCGTGCGGAACAACGGCGCCACGCTTCGGCGTCAACGACTGCGCGGTTCGGATCAATCTGCGCCGGCATCCGCTGCCGGCATCGGCACCGACATCAACTTTGGGCTGGGGCGCTCGGACCCCGATTAGGCTCACCCATCCGTTCGTGCCGTACCGCGGCGGTCCGTCCACGGCGTCGACAATCTACTCGGCGACCGACAAGCTCAAGATCGGTATGAGTGAGTCTTGCCCTTTGGTTGATTCGACCATGTCGCTCTCGCCAACAGAACAACATCGACCATGACACGGGCTGCCCGACACTCCTCAGGGAAACAGCGGATCTGGTCGAGGGCCATCTTCCCCTCGGCCGGTGCCGGGTCGTCACTTCAACTCCCGAGGGCCGGGTTGTCCACTTCTCATCATCCGCAGGTGGACAAGCGCCCAGGCTGCGGGGCTCGGTCGGAGGACCGGCCCGGACCCTCGACTTCATCGGCGCACCTACGTACCGCGAAGGTGCCTCGTCAACGCGCGACCACATCCGCATGGCTAAGCTCTCTCCGATCCCGGAGCGCCGAGGAGAGTCTGCGAGCTCCCGTGATGGCCGTACCGCCTCCCCGACTTCGTCCGATGCCACTACTACCGTGCTCAAGACCCGATGGAGCGGAGATCGGCTAAGACTCCCGCTGTTCGACCGAGGTGCCGCTTCTACAGGAGACCCGTGGGCGGAGGATCTTCGTCGGCGGGACTCGGCGCCCTTGAGGGAAACCGAGGAGCTCCGCGCTGCCGGGAGGGACGCCTGGCTGATCGAGCGCGCCGTCGGCAAACGGAGCAAAACGGCTTTTCTCCGAGCTCGGCCGGGCGGTACCGGCGGGGCTTCCCGGTTAGCCGGGGACTCTCCGGAATCTACAATCTCGGTTCGATGAGGTGGCGGAATCCCGGTTCACAAGATGCGAGCGAGAACATCACCACGGCGGCTCTCTCTCTGGCGAAGACGCCACAATAGAAGACGTCGAGGATACATCTCGCCACCCACGCTCGGCTCAACCCGTCTCGGGTTCGCTGCACCCTCACGCCCCGGTCATCCGTCGGCGCCATCGCTAGAGGAGTCGCAACACCCAAGGCGAGGAAGAGGCGTCCTCCATTCAAGGGGGCAAACCAATCCTAGCAACGCGACAAAGTGGCGCCCTCGGTGCAGCACGGCCCGGCGAGGGCGAAACACAGGCCAAGACGGTCAGCAAGCGGGGCGGGGGTAGTGCGCGGTGCTCCGGCCGGTGGCGCGGGTGGACAACCACCCCGCGTCCCCGCCCGGGATCGAAACCGGCGTCCCGACCTCCGTAGCAGCATGGAGATTGCCCGAGATGCTCGCTACCGCATCACCGCCCGGCCCGGCCCGGGCTCGCGAAGACGCCGAGATTCAACGGCGTGAAGAGTACAACATGCTTTGTCACGGGAACCCAACGGGGAACCTCACGATCACTACGATCCAGCCCTACCACCCGATCTCCACCGGGTTCGATGGCCTCTGGGCTTCAAAGGCACTAACGCCCTCTCGAAGTACTCCGGCGACCAAGATCCCGAGGCCTGGGTCATGATTTACGAGATCGCAATCAGATCGGCCGGAGGCGGGGAGGACGTTATGGCGAACTACTTCCCGATCAGCCTCGACCAGGGCGGCCAATCGGCGGCTCTGGCCCTCCCGGAAAGGGACTACGTGCGTGGCAAGATGTCAAGGATATCTTCATCGGCACCTACAAGTCCACGTGTAAACAATCGGGTACAAAGTATGACTGGAGAGGTTGCGCCTCGGGCGCAACGAGCCCTCCGGGAGTACATCCGCCGTTTTTCGAGTGCGCTGGCGATCCGGATATCACCGACGAGGAGTGCGTCGGCGCATTCACCAAGGGCCTTGTCTCCAATGGTAACGCCGCGGCCCAAGAGCTGCGGAAGAAGCTCCACGGTCCAAAACCACAACCATGTCCAAAGCTGGCTGGATGTGGCGCAGAGGTTCGCCGGGCAAGATGAGGCCGAAATACGTCTTCCACAAAGATTACGGCTACTCGCGCCCGCCGAGAGTATTCCTCCCGCCCGCGACGCTCCGTGACGATAAGCGGCGCGGACGAGCATCACGATAACTACCGCCACGACGACTCCCGCGACGTGAGTCGCCGGAAGAGGGTCGCGGCAACTATCGCGACGCCGTCGTGGATCGGAACCGTCGGGGGGCGGGCGTCAACAACGTCAAGACCGGTGGTAAGAAGAAGACGCTCAACCGGCGAGATCCGATCCAAAAGCTTCTACACGGCAAGTGCCCCGAGACCCGGACTTGAACCATAGTTCGAGGGCGGGTGTCGGCACTTCAATGCCGAGTATGAGAGCGAACGCAAAAAGCTCAAGATTATCGACGAGCAGCCGAGGAAGCGCCCAAGGTTGTCCGTAACAACCGGGAGGAGGACCCCGATGAGGGGCGCCGATCCCGAGGCACCGCTACCGCGCCCGGACGGGCGTCATTCACATGATCATGGGCGGACACTACGGCTGCGAGGTGGGACGGGATCGCAAGATCTCCGCTCGTAATGTCCTGACCGTCAAAGACTTTAGCGAGGGGGTCACGGACCCGATATGGCCTACCTTCTCCGAGCGGGTCATAACCTTCAGTCGCGATGACCAGTGGTGCAACAACCCATACCCCGGGTGATTCCCACTCGTCCTCGACCGGTGATCGGGCGCTGCGCTTGAGAAGGTCCTCATCGATGGAGGGAGCGCCCCGAACATCTTTGTTTGAAACTTCGATGAAGGCATTGGACATTACAAAGGACGACCTCAAGCCATACGAGCACCCATTCTGGGGAATCCTCCCCGGAGAGTCGTCAACCCCTCTCGGGCAGGTGACGCTTCGTGTGCAGTTCGGTGACGCTAAGCACCATCGCATCCGTATACATGAATTTCGGCTGCCGCTGACTTCGAGTCATCGTGCCACGCCATCATCGGGTGGCCTGGATTGACCAGGCTCATGGCGGTCCCGCACTACGGCTACCTCGTCCTCAAGATCCCCACCGAGAAGGGGGTCCTCACATGCTGGGCCAACGTACACATGGCCTATGTCTGCGAAAAGGAGGGCCTCGACAAGCGGGAGTTCATCCTCCAGTCGATACGACAGGAGGAGGTCATCAAGAACGCGAAGAAGCTAAACCCCTCTGACCTCGAGATACCTGAGGAGGAGCGGACAAAGAAGACCACCAAGCCGTCGGACACTAAAGACATCCAGCTGGTGGAGGGCGATGCGTCCAAGACGACCAAGATAGGCGTGAACCTTGACCCGAAATAGGAAGACGCGCTCGTCCGGTTCCTGAGGGATAACGTGAGCATTTTCGCGTGGAAACCCGCCGATATGCCCGGAGTACCTCGGAGCCGGATCGAGCACCGCCTACGTGTCAAGCCGGCGGCCAAGCCGTGCGCCCAGAAAATACGCCGCTTTAATAAAGAAAAATCTGCCGCCATTAAAGCGGAAGTAACTAGATTGTTAGCTGGCGGCTTTATTCGCGAAAGTGTATCATCGGACTAGGTAGCTAACCCGGTTCTTGTAAGAAAGAAGAATAATGAATGGAGGATGTGCGTTGATTATACCGATCTCAATAGGGCTTGCCCTAAAGACCCTTTTGGTCTCCCGCGTATCGACCGGGTTGTCGACTCCCTTTGCGGGTTGTGAGCTACTTAGCTTCTGGATTGCTACTCGGGCTATCATCAGATTGCCCTCGCGGTCGAAGACCAGGAGAAGACTTCCTTCATCACTCCATTTGGCGCCTACTGCTACACTACCATGTCGTTCGGGCTCAAGAACGCCGGAGCCACCTACCGGCCGGGCTATCTGAGGGCCGCTTAGGGAATCTTATCCCCGACCTCGCTCGGGCTTACGTCGACGGCGTCGTGGTGAAGACCAGGCGCCCCTCTCCTCGGTCGACGATCTTGCAAGGGTCTTCGCCAAGCTAAACGAGTACCAATGGAAACTTAATCCGGGAAAGTGTGTTTTTGGCGTCCCCTCCGGTAACTTGCTCGGCAACATCGTTAGCAGGCATGGCATCGAGCCAAACCCGGAGAAAATCAGCGCCATCATGCGGATGAAACCGCCCCAAAACGTCAAAGATGTCCGGAAACTGACTGGATGCATGGCGGCACTTAGCCGTTTCGTCGCACGGCTCGGTGAAAAGGGATTGCCGTTCTTCAAACTCCTTCGCGAAGGAGAAGCTTTCAGGTGGACCAACGAGGCTCAAGAGGCCTTCAACGGCTTCAAGAAGTTTCTTACCACGCCTCCAGTCTTTGGTGGCCCCGAACGAGGCGGAGACGATCTTGCTCTACATCGCGGCGACCAACCGGGTGGTTAGTACCGCCTTGGTTGTCGAGCGCGTGGAGGAAGGGCATGTATACCCCGTCCAACGGCCGGTCTACTTAAATGGCGAGTGCTTGAATGACTCCAAACAAAGGTACCTACATATACAAAAATTGCTCTATGGAATTCTCATCACGTCCCGCAAGCTGCGTCACTACTTCGACCTTCACCCGATCACCGTGGTGTCGGACTACCGTTGGGCGGCGTCTGCGGAATAAGGATGCCAATGGTCGTATATGCAAGTGGGCAATCGAGCTCGGCTGTTCACCATTGAATACAAGAATAGGAGCACCATCAAGTCGCAAGCATTGGCGGATTTCGTTTGCGAGTGGGCGGATCACGGAGACTCCCTCGAAGACACCAGGTAGGAGCGGCCGGGCGATGTCCTTCGGCGGTTCCCTCAACATCCATGGGCCGAGGGCTGGCGTCTACATCATATCGCCCTCCGGGGATACGCTCGGTATGTTCTCGGGATCCACTTCCGGCATCTAACAATGCCGCGGAATATGAGGCCGCCCTTCCGCGGCCTCCGTATTCTTTATCGACTTGGGATTCACCGGCTGCGGTATTTGGTGACTTCGGCATTGGTAATCAAGCAAGCCAACAAAGATTGGGATTGCAAGAGTGAGAAGATGGGCGTGTATGTGGCAGCTATAAGAAAATTGGAGGGCAAGTTCTCACGGGCACGGTTTTGATCATGTGGTTCGGGATTACAACCAAGCCGCCGATGAACTTTCCAAGCTTGGCTCTTCTCGGGCAAAGATACCGGCGGGCGTCTTCGTCGAAGATCTGTGGAAACCAACCATCGGTGATCTGCACGGGCCCTCCACTCGAGGCAGGCCGAGCACATTGTCGCCACGCTATCCAACTCCGTCGACGAAGACCGGCGGGTCCCGATAATTAAATATCTGTAGGATCTCGTCCCCGAGGATCGGACAGAGCAAGAGCGTCTCATCCGGCAAAGCAAGAATTACGTCCTAGTCGACGGTTTCCTTATGCGGAAGAGTATAGGAGACCGGGTCTGCGAGAAGTGCATCTCAGAAAGAAGATGGTATAAAGGCGCCGGCGAAATCCATGGCGGGATCTGCGGCAATCATGCGGCCTCTCGCACTTTGGTCGACAAAGGCGTTCCGTGTAGGATTTTTGCGGCCGGCGGTGGTTCGCGTCTGAGAACACTTGGTGCGGCATTGCACCAAATGTCAATTCTTTGCGAAAGCAGCGCGTAATGCCGGCACATGAGCTCCGGACTATCTGCGGCGAAGATGGCCTTTCTCATCTTTGGGGACTTGGCGCCATCGGGCCCTTCAAAGCGGCCCTCGGCGGCTTCAAGTGGATCTTTGTCATGGTCGATAAGTTCTCCAAGTGGATTGAATATCTTCCTCTGGTTGGCGCCAACCAGGCACAAGGCCGTTGAGATGTTAGATGAGGTGGTCCATCGCCGGTATCCCAAATTCCATCATCCGCGGATCTTGGCGGCACATTTCTTGGCCCATTTTTGGGATTATTGCGAAGACAAAGGTATCCGGGTGAAATATGTGTGCATCGCCCATCCTCGTGCTAACGGCAGGCCGAGCGAGCAAAACGGCATGATATTAGAAGCATTGCGGAAGCCACTCTTCCGGCGGATGGGAAATACCACGGTCGATGGCTTAAAGAGCCTGCCCGCCGTTGTGCAGGGGACTCGAACTCAGCCCGGCCCCGCGATGCAGTGTTTCCCCATACTTCATGGTGTTTGGTTCGAAGCGATCCTCCCGGCCGACATCGCCTTTCGCTCTCCTCGTGTCGAGAATTATAATGAAGAAACTTGGACGCTACTTGAGAAGATGAGCTCGTCGCGCTCGAGGAAACCCGCTTGCAATCTTTGCCGCACGCGGAATGCTAAATACCTCGAGGGTGTTCGAAGATATTACAATCGCAATGTGCTGCGGAAGAGCCTTTGCGGGTTGGCGACCTGGTCCTTCGAAGGAAGCGAAAGTGTTCACAAGTTGGGATCTCATTGGGAAGGCCCTTTCAAAGTTAAAGAGGTTACCCGGCCGGGGAGCGTATCGATTGACAACTATGGAGGACATCGACATTCCCAACTCTGGAACATCGAGCATCTGCGACGTTTTTCCCATAACTTCGGGGACTACGTAAGCCAGCTTGTATCATTTTTACTTTTCTGGCTGTCGCACATTAATAAAAAGTTTATTGGAGTATGTTGACATGGTTATATTTTCTTTCGGCCGGCGTAACAATTTATTTCCATGCTCGACTACACTCTTAAGTCACTTTGACCCCCTAGAGCCATCTACGTACTTGGTCGTTTCGCGGTATGTGTGGCCGGTGTACTCCCCGCATAGGCCCGGCGGTGGCGGATGACTCCTTAGCGTAGTCGCCGCGGCCAATAGCTTGCACGAGCATCGCGTCTCCTTCTTCTTCGGCTATCTGGCGGCGTTAAGGCTAGGGCTGGCGTCTACCATAAGTGACCCCTTTTTTTCGTCTACGGTCTAAACTTCATCGTCTACCATAATCATATGCATGCTAAAATGATTGTGCGAAAAAACAAAGTATTAAGCTAATTATGCCACCCACATCCGGGCGTGGCTCGGCTAAAATCTCGGTGTTTTTCAGCTTTTTTTTTCACTAACTTTTTTCTTGCTACGGCCAAAAGAAGCAAAGTATCATGCCCGGGCAACTTCCCGGGGACTTTAACTCTAACGACTCACGGTGTGGGTTCATCTCGTCGGCAAGTGTTGTCGCCGCCTCGTCGGCCTCCTCGTGCGGGTTTAGAGCACCCGTCTCCGTCGTCCCGAGTGCGTAGCCTAGGCGGACGCTACCGAAACTGCACCTCGGGATGATGGGAGCGCCCACCGCCCGAGCCGTTCGAGCCGTGTCGCGAGTGGCTTTGGCGGGTGAACTCCATGAAGTTCGCCCGGGCCGCCCGCCGCTTGGCTGCTCCACGTTACGCACGCGTCGGTCGGCGGCGCTTCCTCCGGGATTGGCCCCGCCAACGATAGAGCCATGGATGGCGTCGAGGATTGGCCCAACGCCTTGCGGAGACTTTGCGTGCGACTCTTCCACGAGCATACTCGACCTCCGGATCACGAATCCGATGGCTCGGAGGCCGCACGCAAAAGCCGACAATATATAAATGGTAAGATCGGCAAAACTTCGTTCAAATACTTTTTTTTGAGCGGGTCATTCTTGCCGGTCAAATGGCATACCGTCACGATCGGCGGTGGTATTCGGAGCTCCTCGCGCAGCTCATCCGTCGGTGGTTCGCCATCACGAGCTGCTGCTGCGCGGGTTTCAACGGGCGCTTCGTACTGCGCAAGGTATCATATATCCATCATTTTTGTCGTTTTGTCACTAACCTCTCTTGCAAAAATATCTTGAAACTCATCATACATACCAAGTACTTGGAGTGCGGGCGTCGTGGCATGTCCGCTGCTCTGGCGATGAGTTCGACACGCTCCTCCTCCAGGCGCTTGCGGTCGGCGGCTAGCTGCGCGCGTTCCTCTTCTTCCGGGGCCTTACCCTCCCGGGCAATCCGAGCCGCTTCGCGATCCGGGCCGGGTTCGCTCAACCTCCAAGACTTCACGATCGGCCGGCCGGTGCCGCCCTTTCTTGTGCAAAGGCGGCGACGCTTTGCCCATTGCCCGGCCAGCAGGTGGTCCCTCTCGGCCGCAAGCACCGCTCGTTCTTCGACGAGGCGGTCGGCGCGCCGGTGAGCTCATCCCGCACTGTCGGCCTCAAACAAGGCGCCTCGGCACTCCTCCAACTCTTCGCGAGAAGGCGAATTTCTTCGTTCGGATATGCTATCGACGACATGCAATCACATGGTGTGCATGGCAAAATCACAATGCAAAAGCAGGGTGGCCGAGTACTTACGCCAAGCAGCGGCTGGCTCCCTCCTCCACTTGGCGGGCTATGCGGGTCGGCTCGTCCTCCTCTTCAACCTCGAGCGATCTTGCTCTACACAGGGGCACCGGGTCCTCTAGCGACCTCGTACCGGCCTTCGGCTTCCTCCATCTCCTGATCATCGCCCTCGACTTGGATGTAGTCGAGGGGGGATTCAGGGCGATTGACCAAGGGCGCAGCTTCTGGCATTGGCACCACTGGCTCTGCAGCGACGTCGACTGGCTCTTGGTGCACCTGGTACCCGGCTATCTCTTGGGGCGCCGCCGGCGCTGGAGCGTCTTCAGCCGGCATTGCTCGCTCAGGCGCCTCCCGAGGTTGCTCCGGTGCAGGCCCGGCTCGCCACGTGGCCGGCGTCCACGGCGTCCACGGTGATCGGAACCCCCCGCACCAACGGCATGATTCACACATACCCACATCGACAACATGTGTGATCACGATCAACGGCAAGTGCACTTACACGTTGGCAAAGCGCGCGCCCGACCACGAAGGCGACCTCTCGGCTGCCACCATGCGGCCTCCTCCACTCCGTGGCGCGGATACATCACCATGTGGCCCAGCTGGTGCCCTCGGTGGATCGACTGGTGCACTTGGTGTTCTCTCTCCTACAGGTTGCTGCATATAACAGAGTGACGATCAATCAACACAACCTTACCCGGGGGCGGATAACGGTCGAGGGATACTTACAAAAGCGGTTGATTCAACAAAGGCTCGAAGTTCTTCATCAGCAAAGAAATCGTCATCATACAGGGGTGTTTTAGCTTCACGACGGGGCGGTCGCCCCGCTGTCACCTTCTTCCGGCTGACTTCCGGCTCCGACGGGCTCTCCAGAGGGCGCTTGCCACGGGCTCGAGCACTCTCGCCCCCCGCCTCCGGGCATCTCCGGTCTGCCGGCGCGAGGGCACGGGGAGACGGCAAACGCGTTACCTGCGTGGCGCGGGCGCGCGACGGCGGCCTCCTCGGGTGACGAGGTTGAAGTACACTTCAGCGTCATCCCATGAATCTGCAACAATCATCGGCAGGTAAAGATAGTTGCAATCTATAGCAATGCACATCAATCTCATCCAGACTACACTTACCAGCGGCGGCGAGTTCCCTGCGAAAGGTGGACACCGCCGTCATGCGGTACCCGGTTATCGGCAGGATTTTAGCCACCCGATCCACGGACTTGGCCGGCGGTAGGAACTCCGCCGACTCGCGGGTGGGATCATTCAGCCGATTATCTTGAAAACCAGGGTGATCCCTCCGTTTGAGCGGCTGGATCCGGCGCTCCCACGAACACGTGAGCAAGGTCGATGCCGTCCCACATGAAGATCATCAATCATAGCCCGCCTCCCTCACGCGGGCATGTCGGCGGCCGCGGGCTCTTCATTCCCTTACTTGCTCGTCTCACACGAACACGGTGGGATCGGCCGGAATTGGCACCTCCGATCTAGCGGCCGGTAAAACCACCGCCCGGCGAGCCACATTCGTTGGTAGCGGGGTTGAGGGAAACTCGACTTGCCCGGTTGCCCTCGAGCTTCACAAACACGCCACCACCCGCGACCCGAATCTCCCTTCATCCCCACAAAGAAGAAGTATTTCCACAAGGCTAAGGTTGGGAAGAATGCCGAGGCAACACTCACAAAGGGTGATGAAGATGGCGATGTCGAGGATGGCGTTCGGCGGCGGCGTAGCCGAGTCCGTGGAGCGTGAGGAGCTCTAGCGAGGGAAAGGGTGCGCCCGGCATCCCAAAGCCGCGCCCGAGGTAATGGCTCGAACACCACCACCTCATCCGTCCGCGGCATGAGTGCGGCTCCGCCTCGGCACCCTCCAACGGCGATGACCCTCTCTCCGGCAACACGGGCGTCCACCGGCTCCCTCACCGTCCCGCGGTGGACCGGCAGCTTGGCCACTCCTATCCATCCGGATTACCGGTTTGCCATCGCAGCGGCCGGTCTCGCCATCGCGTCCGCGGCGGCGCCCCATGCGACACGGATCCGCCCGATCCTCTAGCGGCGCCTACACCCGCGGCCTGGCGACCTCAGCGACCCGCGGCGATCCATCCACCTCAATCGATTACGTATTTCAAGAACATGAGCGATTAACGGTGAATCAAAGCGGTTCAAATCCACGCCCAAATGCGACTACATTGGGGCTCAAAGATCGGCGAATCAACGGATCTCACGAGTACTTACCTCTTACGATCGGTGGTCAGTCGATACGATCTGCGATGAGCGGGATGCATAAACCTAGCTGAAAGCCACGTAGCGGGATGAAGGCGGAGGGCTCGAGAAGATGAAGGGGCTCCCGGGCCGAATGAAAGCGAGGTGGCGCGGGGCGCCGATATTTATAGTCGACGCCCTTAGGGTTAATGCATGGGCAACCATGCGGCGCTAGCGAGCCAGCGCCTCCCCATTTCTGGGTTGAGTGCGTGCGGCGGGCGGCGTCGATTGCCATCATTACCCTTTCTAAGTCTTGGCTGGCGTGTTGTGGCGCTGCCCGCGCGTCCCTATCCCCTCAATTCTCGCCCGATTTGTTATCCTACAAGATGCAGGATATTAATTGACCGGATGTCTGCCGTGTAGATTTTTTTGGGACCGCGGCGGCCCAATCTTCTTGATGAAGCTTCATCAATATCACGGGGTATCTGATTTTCCATTTGCCTCCCCTTAAAACCGGGCTATTGAAATCTCTGCCTTTTTCGGCGTGGGGGGATATTCTCTGCGGTTTGGTACTATCTCGCACCATGGCCCATGCATGGTGCATTGGCACTCGTCCCGAGGCGGACATCACGGTGCTTTCGGGGACTCCTCGTCACGGGCTCCATCTTTGGAGTTTGGTCTTTCGCGCCCGATTAGGTTTTACGATTACTCGGGGACTTTTTGCTCACATTTTTTTTTGTGACCCTAGCGGTATGTGATTACTCACCTACTCCTAGGCTCGGGGACTAAGTGGGCACACTTCACCTCTGGTGAATCGTGCTCATTTTTACATTTCCATCTCTACGGTGTTTTCCACTATCGTGGGGCACACTTCGCCCGAGAAAAAAAAGATTTTTTCATTGGAGCACCCGGCATCCAACGGGCGGATTCGTCAAGACTAGACTGGTCGGAAGCAATGGAAAGATGCCATAGGAATACAAGCGGGCTGGTCGAGAACTATCCTAGGCTGAGTCGGTGTTTAACTAGTGCGGTGCGACACCGTCGTGCGAAGGCTGGTGCGACAACACCTCCCGATGATCGGAACGTCAAGACTCCTTCACCTACAGCATACAGCGTGCTCGAGGACTAGCTATGGGGGATGAAGCCCTATCCCCTCACGGGTCACTTTGGGTTAGGCCTCTCGGGCCGGCCGGGGCGGCCGGATTGAAGCCCTTGGCGTTAGAAGACCGCAATTATCGGAGATCACGCGGCCTAAACTTGGTCGCCAAGATAGTTTCCTAGTATAGCTCAATCATAATCACTATATACTTTCCTATTGTAACCGATCAGGATAGCTCTTGTCGGACCGGATCTGACCTGTAACCCTGCTCCCTGGACTATATAAGGTGAGCAGGGATCCCCCCGAGGGACCATCTGATTCTCAATCAATCAATACAACTAAGCGGGGCGTAGGTTTTACGCCATCAAAGGCGGCCGAACACAGGTAAAACCCGTGTGTTTTGTCCTTACGCTGGATTACGCTTAGCGTCTCGTTAGCCGTCTAGCACATCCCTAACCGCTCAATCTACTAGCGGGGCATACCCGGCTAGACTATCATGCCGACAAACCGGCGACACTACCACGATGTTGTAATCTTAGCGAGAAGGCTAGGAACTTCTTCCTAATAAAGTTGGTTCCATTGTCCGTGTTGATTGAATTTGGGACACCAAACCTTGAAAGCGGATCTTGAATAATCTTACTATTTCTTACGTCCGAGGGGTGACAACCGGTCGGGCTTCAATCCACTTAGAGAACTTGTCTATCGCAACCAAACACATGGGTGTAGCCCCCGGTGCTTTCTTGAGGGGTCGATCATATCCGGTCCCCATCTTTTGCGAGCGGCCAAGTGATTGGGATGGTTTGTAGAGCACGTCTTTGGGAGATGAGTCTTGTGGGCATAGTCTTGGCAACCTTTGCGGGGTTCGGACTATATGATTTGCGTCTTGAACTCTTGTCGGCCGGTTAGAAGCCTTGTCACGAACACCTTTCCCACTAGGGGTGCGTGGAGCGGCATGGTGCCCGCACTCTCCCCATGGGTATCTATCGGCCAGTTCCTTGCCTTGCTCGGGGAGATGCACCTTTGGAATATTCACGAGCCCCCCTTTTGTATAGTTCTTGTTAGTCCCCAATCGCCATAAAGGACTTGGCCCGCCGAGCTATCCGTCTTGCTTCTCGGTCTTGTCCTCTTGGTAGCTCTTCTCGTGTCGGATAGTTTATCGGGTAGCCGCCAATCTTGTGTTTCCTCATCAACTTGCATGGCCTCATTTGGCCGTTGTTGGGTTGCTTCACGAGGGACCCCTTCCCCGAGTTTTGTTTTGATTTCTCGAAGAGGGTTCCGTAGCCCCGAGGGTTGGGTAAACCCCCCGGAGTCTCTGGTCTTGGTACTTGATGGAGGGTTTGTAGAGGTCTAGCGTCGGGATATTTGGGGGCACTGCGGTCCGTGTAGATGCAACATTTGCGAGCTCGTCTGCTGCCTCGTTGTACCTCCTTGGGTGTGCCGATGTTCCAGGCCATGGAACCTGTCTTCGAGCTTTCTTACCTCTCGGCAATATGCTTCCATTTTGGGATCGTGGTAGGCCAAGGCCTTCATCACTTGATCCACCACGAGCTGGGAGTCTCCCCTTGTTTCGAGGCGTCGGATTCCGAGGTCCACCGCGATCTTGGTCCATTGACCGGTGCTTCATATTACGCTACATTATTCGGGCCTAGAAATGCGGCGATTGCATACCTTATGTGAACCCCGGGGGTGAGATGAAGAGTAGGCCTGCCCTCGCTCTCGTCTTCATAAAGGGACCCATCAAAGAACATCGTCCGAAGATTCCGCTTGGATTGGTGCCGAGGGCAGTTGGGTATCTGTCCATTCCGCAACGAAGTCGGCGAGGACCTGAGATTTGATGGCCTTACGTGGGGCATATGTCAACTTCTCGCTCATGAGCTCTACCGCCCACTTGGCTACCCTCCATGTGGCTTCTTTGTTGTTTATAATTTCCCGAGGGGAAACGATACCACCGTGACCGGGGTGTGCCAGAAGTAGTGTCGAGCTTTCTTTGTGCCAAAGACCACGGCGTATAGCAACTTCCATCTGAGGGTATCTTGTCTTGGTGTCTGAGAGTACTTCACTGATGAAGTAGACCGGTCGTTGGACTGGTAAGGAGTGCCCTCTTCTTGCCGCTCGACTACTATGGCGGCGCTTACCACGGGTGGTGGCGGCTACGTGAGAGGAGTAGTTGTTCCCCCCCTTTGGTGGTACCAACACCGGCGGGTTGGTAAGTATTCTCTTTAGGTTCTCGAGCTTCTTCGCCGCCGGTCCAAGTGAAGTGCTCGGATTTCTTCGGAAGTTGGTGCAGGGGTAATCCTTTTTCCCCGAGCCTAGAGATGAATCTACTGAGAGATGCTTGACAACCCATGAGCTTTTGGACTCCCTTGAGATTGGTGATTGGCTCCATGTTGGTCACCGCCACAACCTTGGTTGGGTTGGCCTCAATGCCCGTTGTGAGACAATGAATCCGAGAAGCATCCCGCGAGGGACCCCAGAATACACATTTCTCGGGTTGAGCTTGACCCCCTTTCATTTAGGCATTTCAACGTTGCTTTTGCTAAGTCTCCTACTAAGTCCGCCGTCTTTTTAGACTTTACCACGATGTCGTCTACATATGCTTCAACTATCCGGCCTATGAGCTTGCCAAACACATGTTGCATGCATCGTTGGTAAGTGGCCCTCGCGTTCCTTAGCCCGAAGGGCATGGTGAGGTAGCAGTACATTCGAAAAAAGTGTGATGAATGAAGTCGCGAGTTGATCGGACTCCTTCATTTTTATCGATGGTAGCCGAATATGCATCAAGAAAGGATACGTTTCGCATCCTGCGGTAGAGTCAACGATTTGATCGATTCGAGGTAAAGGAAAAGAAACTTTGGGGCATGCTTTATTGAGACTAGTGTAGTCAACACACATCCGCCATTTCCCATTCTTTTTCTCTACTAACACAGGATTAGCTAGCCACTCTGGGTGGAACACTTCCTTGATGAATCCGGCCGTCATCAGCTTCTGGATCTCCTCCCCGATGATTTTGCGCTTGGCATCGTCGAATCGCCGTAATCGCTGCATCACAGGCTTGGAGCTGGCTCGGATGTCTAGGGAGTGCTCGGCGACATCCCTCGGTATGCCTGGCATGTCCGAAGGACTCCACGCAAACGTGCTGGCGTTCGCGTGGAGAAAGTCAACGAGCACTACTTCCTATTTCGGATCGAGCTCTGAGCTGATGGTCAGCAGCTTCTCCCCTGGGCGCTTAGGATCAAGCGAAATGGTCTTCGTTGCCTTGGAGGGTACGAAGTTGCCGGTGTGGCGCTTGGCCTCAGGTTCTTCACACATCTTGTCGAAACTTTTGGAGACTTCAGCGATGAGAGTCTCGGATATGGCAAGCGCTTCTGCATACTCGACGCTCTCGACATCGCAGTTGTATGCATGATGATATGTCGAACCGGTGGTGATGACCCCCTTGGGCCCCGGCATCTTCAGCTTAAGGTAAGTATAATTAGGCACAGCCATGAACTTGGCGTAGCAGGGTCGGCCTAGTACTGCGTGGTAGACCCCTCTGAACCCGAGGACCTCAAAGGTCAGAGTCTCCCGTCGAAAGTTCGAGGGGGTACCGAAGCATACCGGTAAGTCAATCTGCCCGAGGGGCTTTACTTGCTTCCCGGGGACAATGCCGTTGAAGGCTGGCCCCCCTCGGCGGATCTTGGACTTGTCAATCTTGAGCAAATCGAGGGTCTCCTCGTAGATAAGATTGAGACCGCTTCCTCCGTCCATGAGGACCTTGGACAGTCTTGTGTTACCGATGACTGGATCCACCACCAATGGGTAGGCCCCCGGGTTCGGGATATGATGTGGATGGTCTTTTTGATCGAACGTGATTGCTTGATCCGACCATTTGCGAAGCTTGGGGTGGCAGGCTCTGCAGAAAAGACCTCCCGTCGCTCCTTCTTTCTCTGTCGAGCGGTCATGTTGCTCGTTCTGCCCCCGAAGATCATAAAGCAGTTGTCGACCTTTGGGAACTTAGAATCTTCCACGTCCTCCCCTCGGGTTCTTCTTTTTCTCTTCCCTTCCTCGGGGGATTGACCCGAGCTTGTTGAAGTGCTTATGAGGGTCTTGCATTCCTCTAGGGTATGCTTGACGGGATATTGGTGATTTGTGCGGGGGCTTTTTAAGCATGTCGTCGAATTTGCCTTGGGGTGCCTGAGGCCCCTTTCGGTCCACTGCTGCGACGAGGTCCTCTTCGAGATCGCCTTGTGCCAATCCTTTGCCCCATCTGTTCTTGTTCTTTCTATTCTTTTTGGCGTCTAGGGGATTTGATCCTTCGGCCTCGTCCTCCCTGCGCTTTCCTTTCTTGGAAACTTGGTCGAAAAGTGCCCCGACGGCCTCCTCCTTGCTACTTGCAAACTTGGTTGCAATGTCCATAAGGTCATTGGCTTCGGTCGGGGTTCGACGTCCCAACTTATCGATGAGTTCCCGATAGGTAGTACCGCCAAGAATGCCCCAATGACATCGGAGTCCGTCACATTTGGAAGTTCGTTCCTCTGCTTCGAGAACGCCGGATGTAGGCGCCAAGCAGGATTCGTCGGGGCTTCTAGCCAGCCCCGAGGTCCCAGGAGTTTCAGGGCGCAGTATGTGCCTTGAAAGTTCCCTCCTCGAGACTCGTACCAAGTCGTCCCCTACTTGCGATTTGATTAGGGAGGTGTCGAGCCACGCTCGCGCTGACTCGGAAAGGTAGAGAGGCAAGTTGCGGATGATGACCTTGTCATCGTGAGCACCTGCAAACTGACAAGCCAAACGGTAATCATCTAGCCAGACCTCGGGCGTGTTTCGCCGGAGTACTTCTCAATATGGCTCGGGGGTCGAAAGCACGATGGAAGCGGTGCCGCGGATCTCCCGGTGAAGACTTGCGGTCCCGGAGGGTCAGGCGAGCCGCCTCGCTCGTTACGATCGCCTCGGGCGTTGTTCAATTTCTTCCCTCGTGTCGGGGGAGTCGTCGGTTATCCCGCGGCTCCATCCCGACCGCTCCCTCGGGTTGGTCCGGTTTGGGTGGTTTTCCTCGAGGCGTTCCCAGGACATCACGTTTGGATCGATTTTCAATCAGACTCTCCCTGATGGGACGCGCCGGGGCTTGGCTTTGTCCAGGTTCGGCAGAAGCTTGTCGGCTGCGGGTCGGTTCCCGATGCCTTGAGGTTGCGTAGTCCCTGAAAGCTGAACTCTCGGCTTGTTGAACCGCGGCTTTGTCAAGGAGCTCCTTGAGCCTGTCTCGTAATCTCCTTCCTTCGGTGGTTGAGGGCTCGGGCATTTCCCAAACAAGCATCGCATCCACGGCTACGTTGAGGCTGGCGCGGTCGAAGGGAGCCGGTACCCTAGGGGGGCGTGAGCTGTTGCCAGTATTGGCCTGGCCACTCGGGGCTTGAGGCTGTTGGTATACCTTATAGCATAAAATATAGAGGTTTTAAAACAAAAATAAGGGCTTAAAATAAATATTAACATAGTATAGGGGGCTTGACTAACATGATTCCACTAGTTTTGGTGATTTATATATTTTTCGAGGGATTAAAACGAGAAAATACCCAAGAGATTGCAAGCCCTACAACATAAAGACGTATCCGTGGGTAACCCAACGTGGAACCTACACTAGAACATTCCGGAAGAGACCCGAGAGCACGGAAGGAAGGTGGGACCCACTGGCGGCGAGCCGCCGGCGGCCAGCGGCGGCCGCCCTGGTGGGCCCCCCAATCGGCCTCCCATTCAAGGTCGGTTCACCACCGCCTATGAGGAGCAATCTAGTCCATCCATCAAGGTCGGTTTGATCCAAGGGTTGTCGTGCATCCTCCGGGGCTATATAACAAGACCCCCTGACCCCTGGGTGAAACCCTAATTCATTCTCATTCATTCAAGGTCATCCTACTCCAAGTCAAGACCCTAAGCCCTAGTTCCACCATAACCAGAGCAATAGCTATCTAGGCTAGTTCTAGAGGAAGTCAAGTATTGTCTTGAATTCACGATCGTCAAGAAGTAGCGGAAGCAAATGCTTCTCGTGGCTTCTCTCTTGTATTCATCATTGTAAGTATTTAGTTAGAATACAATTGCTATGACTTTATTCTATTTAATGATTATATTCTTATTTATATGTTTCCATGCTTATTATGATTATATATTTAGTTTAGTATGTTTGTCCTTATATTCAAGCATGGAGTCGTATAGCGCTCATGTAGAGAGCTACTATGTGGGTGGTCGACAATGTGTAAACGTGGTGTTTATACAACGTTTGCCTGCGACATCACCCTATATTCTGGGAAGTGTGGTAGATCGTGGATGTGATACTCCCATTGAGTCCTTTGGAGTCCACCCCCCGAATGTAGGGCTAGTTGAACTTTGTTACTATGGTAGGTTAGTTTTGTTCCTAATCTTCCTTAGTAATATTCACCATGTGTAGATATAATGCTCTCATACGATGATGACTAGATGTATTGCACTAATTGTAGTATGCATTGACATGTATTTAGGAGTAACTTAGGGATATTCCATCCTAGTCTACCTATACCATGATATTTAGCCAGTTATGACACCAACTAGTGGCATACCATTATCTTTGACTTGGAATGTTATTATCATTATTATTATTATTTATCATTATTTATCTTTACCTTGTGACTTACCTAGTTTGAGTTTAGTATGATGCATATGGTTTACTCTACATTACACCACTGCAAGTGAATCAATATTAAATCATCAACCTACCCATAGCCTACCCCTCTCCTTTTCGGTAGAATATAAATACGATACCTGGATAGACTCACGGTGAAGTGCTACAATTAGGTAATTCTATCTCGTAAACTGCGGATACGAATTATATTATTATTGCAAGAGTTTCAAGTGTCATATAAAGAATATCCGTTCACGCATTTCTTTAGCGTTGTGAACTAGGGTGACAGACTAGTTTAAGTAGGCAATGCTAGAATGTGTGGTACAAATTTTGTGCCTATCGTGGTGAGATTAACTCCACCATTGATAATGTTACGAAGTCATAAACCATAACTAATTCCGTCTAACTTTATTAACTCTCCGATCTGACTTTTATTGGAATGTGAGATTAACTCCACATCCAAGCTAACTCATTAGATAGATACCATTTATACATTTCTAGCGCCGTCCTAGATGTGGATCGTGTTAGAGATGTCAACAAGCATTTCTGGCGCCGTTGCCGGGGAAGGAAGGGTGCTAGCCAAACCTAAACACACATACATGGATAGATTGATATCACTTGCATCACGTAATGTATCGAGGACCCATTATCAACTACTCAAACAAAGCTTACCCTTGTTTGTCTACTTGTTTTTGATCTTATGCGGGGTAAATGAATGAATTGGAGTAACCGGTCCTGATAATTATATAGACGATCCAAAAGTATTAATCAGAAGGGCAAGATCCAAACTTAGAAGGGCATCAACACCCTCTGGTTCGGACGTTGATCAGATCAGGCAGGACCTATCACCTGTGTTTGAGGCTATGGCTGATAAGACGCTTCGCGAGTTTTCTGCTCCAACTACGGCCAATGTTCGCACTGGACCGGAAGTTGAGATTGGAGATCGTAGCTTCGAACTCAAGCCTGGACTTATTAACATGGTGCAAGCCAGCCAGTTTTGCGGAAAGGCACACGAAGATGCTAGTGCTCATCTCCAACACTTCCTGGAGATTTGCAGCACTTTCACCATCAAAGATATACCAAGAGATGCAATCCTACTTCGCCTTTTCCCATTCTCACTTTTGGGGAAAGCGAAGCAGTGGTTCTACGCCAACAAAGAGAAGAATACGTCATGGTCACTTTGCTCTACTGCCTTCCTAGCAAAATTCTTCCCAATTGGCAAGACCAATGCCTTGAGGGAAAGATTTCAAATTTTCAACAACAACATGATGAATCGTCCCGAAGCATGGGAGTGCTTCCAAGAATACATCTCGAGAATGTCCACACCATGGGATGGAGAAGTGGTTACTCATGCAGACTTTCTATCATGGGCTCACTACGAGTACCCGTGAGACAATGGATGCTGCAGCAGGAGGTGCTTTCCTTTCACATACAATTTCCAAAGCTACAGAACTTGTGGAAAAGATGGCTTCCAACCACAGTTGGAATGAAGATCGTCCAACCCACAAGAGAACAAGTGGAACGCACTAGCTGAAAGAGGTAGACATGCTGTCTGCCAAAATAGACCTTATAATGAAGAAACTTGAGGATAGACATCCTGAATCAAGGACTGTCATGCAATTCGACTCTCGCATGACATGTGAAGAATGTGGCAACACTGGCCACATGGGCAAGAATTGTCCAGGGAATAAAGAGGAGGTACATTATATCAATAACAACAACAACTACCGTCCTCCACATAATCTTGGATGGAACCAACAGAGGCCAAGCTTCCAAGGTAACTTCCAAGGTAATTATCAAGGTAATAACTTTACTAGTTTTAATCAACCTTCTTTAAGAGATTTAGTTTTAACCCAAGGAAAAGCTATGGAAAATTTAGCTAGAAAATTAGCTTCCAATGATAAAATGTTAGAAACCATAAATAATAGAATGGATAGTTTTTCTTCAGCAATTAAAACTCAACATAGCTTTAATAAAATGATAGAGGATCAGCTTTCTAGATTGGCAAATTCTATGGAACTAACCTTACCAGGTGAGATACCGGGCCAACCGAAGGAAGTAGAAACCGCAAATCTTGTCGATATATATAATGCAGGTCATTTTCACACGGACTACCTCAGGAGTGATTGGCTAGATGACTCTCTACCACCTAAGAAAGGAGATCCAGGGAGACCGATCATCACCATCCAGATAGGACCACATGAATTCAAGAATGCACTATGTGATTTTGGTTCAAGCGTCAACCTAATGCCTAAGGTAATTTATGAGAAAATTCATGGTAGGCCATTATTATATACATCTATGTGCTTGCAGCTTGCAGACCAGTCACTATGCTACCCAATGGGTATACTTAGAGATGTTTGCATTAGTTTTGGAAATGCATATGTGCCTGCGGATTTTGCAGTAATTGAAACAGGGGAAGACGAGAAGGCTCCAATTATATTGGGCCAACCCTTCTTGAACACAACGAAGGCAATCCTCTACGCCCACAGTGCAAAAGATTTGTTTTGATGTCCAGGGGAGAAGGAGAACATTTTATTTCAGGAACAAGAAACTTTCCTCCCCTGCTCAACCAAGAACACCATACATCTATGAGACGCCGACAGAGCCGACGATTAAACCCAAGAAGAACAAGAACAGAAATAAGAAGGCATAGCCTACTACAAAGGTAATGATGATTAATCAGGTACGCTCAGAAAACGACCATTCACTTAAATCCCCAATGCTACAAAAGTTAGATAATCCAGGAGTCCCTACTATACATTGCTCTATTAACCAATGGAATTTCTATAATACTTATTGTGACACGGGCTCCGGCATCAACTTAATGGGAAAGGTAACGTATGAAATGATATTTGGTAAAATGCCTTTGCACCCAACATATTTACAGATGCAGATGGCGGACTAGTCTTTCCGATACCCAGAAGGAATTGCAAAAGATGTACCAGTAAAGATGAATGATCACTATGTCCCAACCGACTTTTTAGTCATGGACATGGGAGAAGAACAAGATCCACCGATAGTGCTGGGGAGACCATTCCTCAACACTACATGTGCCATCATCTACATGAGAACGGGGAGATCCACTTTCAATTTCCTAAAGAGAAGGTACGCTTGCATTTCAACAGTTATACTACCTATGAATATCCAAATAAGAACAGTCAGCACGAAGACGCCATCAACAGAGGGAAATGGATCATGAATCCGAGAAAATCACACCAAGGTACCAGCAGATTCAATAATGGGGCATCATATCAAGGCACACAAAGAAGCCATGAAGGCATTGAATATGAAAGTAAAGGAAGATTCAAAGATACATCAAGAAAAAAAGCTTGCTCGACTTTCACCGAAGAGAGACAGTTCATCTCGCGCAGTGAGTTCTCTGAAGAACTAGGACAATCATGGGAAGATTATGAAGAAGCACATAATGAGTACTGGTGGAACAGAGACCAACAAGTTTTTCTCCTTGCTAGAAGAAGCCGAAAAAGAACTAAAAGCTAAAAAGGTAAAGTCCCTTACACCTGAATCATCCTTAGAAGAAGTAGAAGAACCTACCACCTGCACAACAAGGAACAATGGAGTGAGAAAGAGGTGACTCCCAGTACACCATCGGAAGAAATATCGATCAAATCACCAGAACCCCCAATTGTGACTACTGATATACCCTGGGAGTAATGAGCAAAACAAGAAAGTCTTGTTCGGAGGACTTTAATCCCGAACCTTCGCCGAAAGGTAATTTGGTAAGTTATCCATATTTAATTCCAGCATTGCATATTTACTTTCTCTAGTTTCATAGCATATTTCCCTTTTCATATTGCATTAGAAAAGATAAAAATATTTAGTGCTTTGCATGTTTAAAAGTTTAAAGCCCCATGTGAGTAAATTTGAGGTTTAACACCCTCAGAGATATTCACTGTGGTGGCATAAAAATAAAATAAAGATGCATCTCATCTTTTCTTGCATACAAATAAAGAAAATCCAAAAATATATTTTCCCAGGCGATAGAAGCAATGTGGCTAAACTCTAACGCTTAATCAAGTTCCACTAGCTTTGTTGTCTATTTGAGTTTAGCAGGATTTCAAAGGAGAAGAGACATGATGAGCCGACACTATTGTCATCATCTACCTCAACTTCCACATTATCAACCCGACATTCCAATCTAGCTTGGGGAGAGCACCCCCAGTTATCCCGATAAGTATCTCTACTACTACTATTATTAGCTAGATATTTGGTTTGCTTAGTTTGCTTAAGTTGCTTAGAGTGAGTCTATATAATCTTTAAAGAGTCTTTATTATAGTATAAATATAATGATCAAGAGAGAGTGTACACCTTTTATGCTTTTGCTCAATTAAAAATGACATAATAATAAAAGAGATGATGAATAGTTGCTCCGTCGTAATGTCTTTCAAGTACCTAGCTTTCAAGCTTAATTTCTCTCGAAGCTTTAAATGTAAAACTGCTTTGACTTGAGATTTACTCTAAACCCGAAATCTGTGGATTGCAAATGCTTGCTCTAGATTCTAGGTAATTGACGGATATGATATATGAAAGTTTTGAGCTGTTGTTTCTCTTACTTCTAGTGACACTAGATTTCGGGAGATTTATCTTTTGAAAATTATAAAATGTACATGATAAGTTCCGTATGACAGAGTGTTGAAACTCCTACCACAGCCATATATATATGCTCCATAGATCAGGAAAACCCTTTGATATATATATAGGCTGCTTGCTTTGCATTGAGTTTGGTCAATCTTTGTCGACCCATAGAAGCTTGTCATGCTGATGTACACTCCATCCATCCACCACATATATTTCATTCCACTAGACTCCACTCATATATGCTACTTCTATCCTGGAAGTACGCATCCACCATACATTCCCATTATACATCCACCAAATATGTTCCACTCCTGTCCTGGGAGAAGAGCAACCAAAAATATTCCATTCCAGTCAACAATCTTATAAAGCTCTAGTCTATCTCTAAAGAGTTTATTGCAAAAAGAGACTTGGGTTGTCTTATTCTATTTAAAAAAAAAGAGAGAAGAGAAAGAGGGAGATGAAAAATGGACAAGTGTCCTACGGGCGAGTAGAGCCTACCTCCCTAAGAGAAAAAGAGAATAAAGGAGAGTTAAAAAAAATGGACAAGTGTCCGCTGAAAACAATGGGTACTTAGATGCCCGCCTCTCCATAAAAGAAAAATAAAGAAAATACAACCCGGGTTCTCTCAAATGTTCTCAAGTATCAAAGAGAGATGATTTTTCAAGAGCTAGAAAATAATTAGACTTTTTCTCATCACATTCATTCCATTCATTTCACACCTACCATCATATTCATTTCATTCCATCATGCACATGCATCAGTGTGACTCGTGACTTTGGATCCATTGTTTGAACTTACAATATATGCTTATTAAGTAGATTTAGTTTTCTCCCCATCTATGAACTCCAGATATAAGCTTTAGATATAGGGTGAGAGAGAAGGAGGCATAGTGTCCTACTTGCCTTAGTCCAAAAATACCACATACTATGAGAGAAAGGCAAAACAACCTTATTGCCTTAGAGAGGATCCACCAGTACCACATATGAGAGATTTGAAAGAAGTCATACTTGAAGGAACTTTGAGTTTTATTTCAAAAAATTATTAAAAACTCCTAAATGATGGTTGAACAAAGAGTTTGAGACCTAGTGCTTGACTTGATTGTTCTATCTTTCAATTGCCCAAGATCACAAGAAAAAAAGCTACAAGCTCCATGATTAAAGGTAATATGGGTAAGTTGAAGGTTGAAATAGTTTATCCGGAGATGAAATTTTGTTTGAAAGCATGTGTACTTTTGAGGTGTGAAAGCGTTGCAAAGAACTCCTGATCCAACAACATGGTCTTGCTAGGGACTAGCAAGAGGTAAGCATGGGGGGAGCTTGTTGGTATACCTTATAGCATAAAATATAGAGGTTTTTAAAACGAAAATAAGGGCTTAAAATGAATATTAACATAGTATAGGGGCTTGACTAACATGATTCCACTAGTTTTGGTGATTTATATATTTTTCAGGGATTAAACAGAAAATACCCAAGAGATTGCAAGCCCTACGACATAAAGACGTATCCGTGACGTAACCCAACGTGGAACCTACACTAGAACATTCCGTAAGAGACCGTGAGAGCACCGGAAGGAAGGTGGGACCCACCTGCGCGCCCAGCGGTCGCCGCCCCGGCGGCGCCCGCCCTGAGCCCCCCCGTCGGCCTCCCATTCAAGGTCGGTTCACCACCGCCTATGAGGAGCAATCTAGTCCATCCATCAAGGTCGGTTTGATCCAAGGGCTGTCGTGCATCCTCTGGGGCTATATAACAAGACCCCCTGACCCCTGGGTGAAACCCTAATTCATTCTCATTCATTCAAGGTCATCCTACTCCAAGTCAAGACCCTAAGCCCTAGTTCCACCATAACCGAGCAATAGCTATCTAGGCTAGTTCTAGAGGAAGTCAAGTATTGTCTTGAATTCCCGATCGTCAAGAAGTAGCGGAAGCAACAGCTTCGTGGCTTCTCTCTTGTATTCATCATTGTAAGTATTTAGTTAGAATACAATTGCTATGACTTTATTCTATTTAATGATTATATTCTTATTTATATGTTTCCATGCTTATTATGATTATATATTTAGTTTAGTATGTTTGTCCTTATATTCAAGCATGGAGTCGTATAGCGCTCATGTAGAGAGCTACTATGTGGGTGGTCGACAATGTGTAAACGTGGTGTTTATACAACGTTTGCCTCGTGACATCACCCTATATTCTCGGAAGTGTGGTAGATCGTGGATGTGATACTCCCATTGAGTCCTTTGGAGTCCACCCCCGAATGTAGGGCTAGTTGAACTTTGTTACTATGGTAGGTTAGTTTTGTTCCTAATCTTCCTTAGTAATATTCACCATGTGTAGATATAATGCTCTCATACGATGATGACTAGATGTATTGCACTAATTGTAGTATGCATTGACATGTATTTAGGAGTAACTTAGGGATATTCCATCCTAGTCTACCTATACCATGATATTTAGCCGCTTATGACACCAACTAGTGGCATACCATTATCTTTGACTTGGAATGTTATTATCATTATTATTATTATTTATCATTATTTATCTTTACCTTGTGACTTACCTAGTTTGAGTTTAGTATGATGCATATGGTTTACTCTACATTACACCACTGCAAGTGAATCAATATTAAATCATCAACCTACCCATAGCCTACCCCTCTCCTTTTCGGTAGAATATAAATACGATACCTGGATAGACTCCTGGTGAAGTGCTACAATTGGGTAATTCTATCTGTGCGCTTGCAGATACCAGAATTATATTATTATTGCAAGAGTTTCAAGTGTCATATAAAGAATATACGTTCACGCATTTCTTTAGTGTTGTGAGCTAGGGTGACAGACTAGTTTCGTAGGCAATGCTAGAATGTGTGGTACAGCTTTTGTGCCTATCGTGGTGAGATTAACTCCACCATTGATAATGTTACGAAGTCATAAACCATAACTAATTCCGTCTAACTTTATTAACTCTCCGATCTGACTTTTATTGGAATGTGAGATTAACTCCACATCCAAGCTAACTCATTAGATAGATACCATTTATACATTTCTAGCGCCGTCCTAGATGTGGGTCGTGTTAGAGATGTCAACAGAGGCGCTCGCTGGTTTCTTTCTCACTGCGCCCGTTCCCGGCGGATGGTTTGTTCTAACCTTCGCACTCGTGCGGCCTCAGCCTGAAGTCGGGCCTCGATGTCGCGTAGCTGCGTACTTTGCCCGGCGGGGACTGCGACCGGTCGTACCGGGGCTGATGCCGCTGGTGCCGGCGGGGCACGTCGTCGCGGTGGAACTTCTGCGTTGTCATCACTCTCCTCGGGGTCAGTAAGATGACCATCTTCGAGCTCAACGTTATAGCATTCCCGAAGGGGATCATAATATTCATTATTGAAAAAACTGAGTTCAGAGCTTTCTACAACACAGGTTGCCCTAGGGAGATACCCTAAACTTGGATGCTCATCATGGAGCTCCCGGAAGTAGGCGCCGACCATTCCTTGGTGAGGGGGCACCCTCGGCCCGCTGGCGAACAAGTTGTCCCAATCAGGACTGGCGGCGCGGGGGAAGTCGCCGTGTCGTGCGTCCGCCACCAACTCGAGCGCCTCTGGTACGGGAAACTCCGGGTTCACCGTGGTGTCGAGGTTGTGGATCACCGGCGTGGTGGTCGCTGTACCCAATGCCTCATGGATCTCTGGGGCGTTGTTGTATTACTGTGCTTCTGCCAACGCGTCCGCTCCTCCTGTAGCCAAATGGGCGCTCGCCGCCGGGCTCATGGGCTCCCCAGTGCCCTGTTCTCTTCCTGCAGGCGCCATTGTGGCTGCTGCTCTTGCCGAAAGCAGTGCGGCCTCTTCTTCCCCGTCGGTGTCGACGAGCACGGGGAAGAGGTCGTAGTTGAAGCTGCGCCTCACGCGTCGTCGCCGACGTCGCGCCCTCTGGTGGCGACGGCCATGGTGGCGGTTGCGGCCTCTTGGTGACCGGGTGCGGTTGTCCTCCGACTCGATTGGAAGTAGGGCTGCCTTGAAGTCATGACCCAGCGTCATGAACTCGAGGCTGCCGAACTGGATCGTCGTCCCCTGACAGAGCTCGTGCTCCAGCGAGCAGGACGGAAAGGATGGTGAAGTCGCCATCTAGGGTTGTGGGAAGTGGGTTACGCACAGCGCTCCCCTACCTGGCGCGCCAACTGTCGGTGTTTTGAGAACCGGGGTATCCCAAGCACCGGTAATAATTTATAGGCTGTGCGCTCCCCCGAAAGGTCCTAATGGCTAGAGGGGGGTGAATAGCCTATTAAAAAATCTACAAAAACAACACTAAGCGGGAGGCGGTTAGTAAATAAGACGGCGTAGCGAATAAGCAAATGCTTCAAACTAATTACGCAAGCCTCCTAGCAATTCTAGCAATTCTAATGTCTCTAATCACAAGCAATGGCTAGGTTGCTAAGTTACTCCTAGGTGGACAAGATATACTAACTAATTCTACCACTAGGAGCTAACAAGGCTAAGCTAACTAAACAAGCTACACAACACTAAGCACCCTAACAAGATATACTACAAAAGTAATGCAAGAGGTGCTAGAATACAATACCACCGGTGTAGTGTCGAGGTTGTAGCCAATCACCGTGATCACCAAGAAATCTCCAACGAGCAAGAACAAGTGACACGATGATTTTTACCGAGGTTCACGTGCTTGCCCAAGACGCTAAGTCCTCGTTGTGGCGACACACTCACTTGACGTGTGCTAAGCTTAATGGCGGTGCCAAAACCCCTATGGGCGCTCAAGCAAATGATCACAAGAGAGGGTCCAACAAGCCACGAGCAATCCACTAGTGCTCCTTTCGCGAATCTCCGCGCTGTAAGGATCGACCCCTCACAATCACCACCGGTGTGGCCTCAAACAAGCTCCACTTGAGCTCAACACCGCCTCTTGCTCCAAGCCGCTAGGGAACAGGGCAAATTCCCAAGAAAACAAGAATCCCGCGGCTTCTCCAAGGATGAAGTGCCTCTAGATGCAACCGATGATGCAAAGCACTTCTATGACTATCAATCTCACCAAGAATTCGAGTTAATGGATGGAGAGATGAGTGGAGAGGAGTATCAAATGCTCACTAGCAAGTTAGAAGCTTCAAATGTGCAAGAGAGAGCCTAAGGAACCAGCCAACCAAGTATATATAGGGCTCCTCTCGAAATGGAGCCGTTGCTCCCAAAAATTTGCTCTCAAGACCGACCGACGGACGGCCTTGGCCCGGAACCACCAGCGGGTCCTGGTCGAGGGTCCTGGTCGGTGCTTCCGGGCGCTCTTGAGACAAGCCACGGGGCCCACGGTGGCACCCCTTCGCCCACGCGTCCGGTCACCGGTTCGGTCGACACCGAAGCATCCGGTCCAGGTCCGTCACCGCGTCCGGCAAAAAACCGCTGCGGGGCTCTACGCGACGCACGGACCGGACGCCTCCGTGAGTGCGTCCGGCCGCACCCGGCGTCGTCCGGCCGCCCCGGACAAATTTGCTTCTTCTTCCTTTTCTTTGCTCTTTGCTTCAAACTTGCTTCGCCTCTTGCCGTGAGGTTGCCAACACGTCCCAAGATGACCACGTTATCACCAATGTTAGCACGTCGAGATGTTAGGCAAGATCGACGTTAGTGCTCTCATGTCCTAAATGTAATATGCAAGTCAATTGGACCTAGAAGCACTTCACGCAAGGATTGTTTTGAGTTTGTTGTGGCGACACACTCACTTGACGTGTACAAAGCTTAATGGCCGGTGCCAAAACCCCTATGGGCGCTCAAGCAAACGATCACAAGAGAGGGTCCAACAAGCCACGAGCAATCCACTAGTGCTCCTTTCGCGAATCTCCCGCGGGGTAAGGAACGACCCCTCACAATCACCACCGGTGTGGCCTCAAACAAGCTCCACTTGAGCTCAACACCGCCTCTTGCTCCAAGCCGCTAGGGAACCAGGCAAATTCCCAAGAAAACAAGAATCTCGCGGCTTCTCCAAGGATGAAGTGCCTCTAGATGCAACCGATGATGCAAAGCACTTCTATCACTCTCAATCTCACCAAGAATTCGAGTTAATGGATGGAGAGATGAGTGGAGAGGAGTATCAAATGCTCACTAGCAAGTTAGAAGCTTCAAATGTGCAAGAGAGAGCCTAAGGAACCAGCCAACCAAGTATATATAGGGCTCCTCTCGAAATGGAGCCGTTGCTCCCAAAAATTTGCTCTCTGGCAAGACCGACCCAGGACGCCTTGACCGGAACCACCAACCGGTCCGGGTCGAGGGTCCGGTCGGTGCCCGCCGCTACTGAGACAAGCCACGGGCCCACAGTGGCACCCTTCGTCCACGCGTCCGGTCACCGGTTCCGATCGACACCGGAAGCATCCGGTCAGGGTCCGGTCACCGCGTCGGCAAAACCCGCTGCAGGCTCTCGCCAGACGCACGGACCGGACGCCCGGTGAGTGCGTCCGGTCGCACCGGCGTGCGTCCGGCCGCCTCGACACGCCGCTTCTTCTTCCTTTTCTTTGCTCTTTGCTTCAAACTTGCTTCGCCTCTTGCCGTAGGTTGCCAACACGTCCAAGATGACCACGTTATCACTAATGTTAGCACGTCGAGATGTTAGGCAAGATCGACGTTAGTGCTCTCATGTCCTAAATGTAATATGCAAGTCAATTGGACCTAGAAGCACTTCACGCAAGGATTGTTTTGAGTTTGTTGTGGCGACACACTCACTTGACGTGTACAAAGCTTAATGGCGGTGCCAAAACCCCTATGGGCGCTCAAGCAAACGATCACAAGAGAGGGTCCAACAAGCCACGAGCAATCCACTAGTGCTCCTTTCGCGAATCTCCCGCGGGGTAAGGATCGACCCCTCACAATCACCACCGGTGTGTGGCCTCAAACAAGCTCCACTTGAGCTCAACACCGCCTCTTGCTCCAAGCCGCTAGGGAACCGGGCAAATTCCCAAGAAAACAAGAATCCCGCGGCTTCTCCAAGGATGAAGTGCCTCTAGATGCAACCGATGATGCAAAGCACTTCTATCACTCTCAATCTCACCAAGAATTCGAGTTAATGGATGGAGAGATGAGTGGAGAGGAGTATCAAATGCTCACTAGCAAGTTAGAAGCTTCAAATGTGCAAGAGAGAGCCTAAGGAACCAGCCAACCAAGTATATATAGGGCTCCTCTCGAAATGGAGCCGTTGCTCCCAAAAATTTGCTCTCTGCGCATCGGACGCGATCGACCGACCGGAACCACCAGTCCCTGGTCGAGGGTCCGGTCGGTGCTTCCGTCGCTACTGAGACAAGCCCACGGGCCCACAAACCGCACCCTTCGTCCACGCTGCGTCCGGTCACCGGTTCGGCCGACACCGGAAGCATCCGGTCCAGTGGTCCGGCCACCGCGTCCGGCAAAAACCCGCTGCAGGGCTCTCTGCCGAGACGCACGGACCGACGCTCCCGGTGAGTGCGTCCGTCGCACCGGCGTGCGTAGGCCCTGGCCCCCGATACAACCGCTTCTTCTTCCTTTTCTTTGCTCTTTGCTTCAAACTTGCTTCGCCTCTTGCCGTAGGTTGCCAACACGCCCAAGATGACCACGTTATCACCAATGTTAGCACGTCGCCGAGATGTTAGGCAAGATCGAAGTTAGTGCTCTCATGTCCTAAATGTAATATGCAAGTCAATTGGACCTAGAAGCACTTCACGCAAGGATTGTTTTGAGTTTGTTGTGGCGACACACTCACTTGACGTGTACTAAGCTTAATGGCCGGTGCCAAAACCCCTTTGGGCGCTTAAGCAAACGATCACAAGAGAGGGTCCAACAAGCCACGAGCAATCCACTAGTGCTCCTTTTCGCGAATCTCCCGGGGGGTAAGGAACGACCCCTCACAATCACCACCGGTGTGGCCTCAAACAAGCTCCACTTGAGCTCAACACCGCCTCTTGCTCCAAGCCGCTAGAGAACCGGGCAAATTCCCAAGAAAACAAGAATCCCGCGGCTTCTCCAAGGATGAAGTGCCTCTAGATGCAACCGATGATGCAAAGCACTTCTATCACTCTCAATCTCACCAAGAATTCGAGTTAATGGATGGAGAGATGAGTGGAGAGGGAGTATCAAATGCTCACTAGCAAGTTAGAAGCTTCAAATGTGCAAGAGAGAGCCTAAGGAACCAACCAACCAAGTATATATAGGGCTCCTCTCGAAATGGAGCCGTTGCTCCCAAAAAATTTGCTCTCTGCAAGACTGACCGGACGCACCGACCGGAACCACCAGCCGGTCCGGTCGAGGGTCCGGTCGGTGCTTCCGTCGCTGAGACAAGCCCACGGGCCCACAAATGGCACCCTTCGTCCACGCGTCCGGTCACGGTTCCGGCCGACACGAAGCATCCGGTCGAGGTCCGGTCACCGCGTCCCGGTAAAAACCCGCTGCAGGGCTCTCGCCGACGCGCACGGACGGACGCCGGTGAGTGCGTCGGTCGCACCGGCGTCGTCCGGCCACCCCGACAGCTGCTTCTTCTTCCTTTTCTTTGCTCTTTGCTTCAAACTTGCTTCGCCTCTTGCCGTAGGTTGCCAACACGTCCAAGATGACCACGTTATCACCAATGTTAGCACGTCGAGATGTTAGGCAAGATCGAAGTTAGTGCTCTCATGTCCTAAATGCAATATGCAAGTCAATTGGACCTAGAAGCGGTTCATGCAAGGATTGTCGCGGCATCCCCTCTTGATAGTCGGCTATCTATCCTATAATGTGATCACACGCTCTATCGTGTCTTGATCACCGAAAGGAAAACCCTATCAAGTATACCTTTGCCTTGATCTCCCGGGTTCCTCTCAAGCCGATCACCGAGCTTGACGATCCATCATGTCCACCATCATTGTCCATGTTCATGATCATCATGCTCCTTGTCATCAACCTAATCATATCTCAAGTCATACACTTAGAGCAAAGGATTAGTCCACAAGTGTGTCATCAATTTCCAAAACCAAACATGAGATTTCAATCTCCCCTTTTAGGTAATTGATGACAACCAAACCTCGCAAAGATTTGAAATAAAATTCAATTGAACTTGAATTGCTTGCCCATAGCATTTTGATCATGAATCAAGGATTGGACAAACATTTCAAGGTTCGGTTTTTGGTAGTAGTAGCTCCCCTACATATGTGCTTCCATGTGTTTGGATCAATTTTTGGCACATATGTTGGATAGAAATCTTGGTGAGAGATACTAATACCAAAAGGGATGCTAAGGTTCTAGAATTTGGACCTTTGAAGCATGAAACCATCGGAGTCCTTAGCATCATGTATCTAGACATTCTTCAACACTCAACATACCCCATGAAATCAACATTATAGGCTAAAATGTGAGCTTTGTCTAGATACATCCTATGCATGCTAGTTGGTCAATACACCAATCAATTTTCAAAAACTAGCATACACCAAGCAATCATGTATATTGTATTTAGATTGCCAATGCAACATTTCATTATGATCATGCACATACAAATGCACAAATAGTCTATGAGCTTGCTCCCCCTATTTGTGTGATCCTTTCCAACATCTTTGTGACTTATTTCTCCCCCTTTTGTCAACAATCACCAAAAAGGTGTAAATGAGAGAAATCAAGTCAATCAAAGTATCACATGTGGTCTCATCTAGATCACTTGCCTTTCCATGTATTCAAGTTTGAACCAAGGACAAGCTTTTTCACACCTCATATGTATAAGGGTTATCTTGCACCATGTTAGAATACACATCAATAGCTCATTTTCTAGAGTTGACACTAGGATTGCAAGCACATAAACATGTCATATGCCACCACTAGTTCATAGAACCAATCAAAGCAATAGTGGTGCCACACATACATTGAAATCATTTGATTTTCCATGAATGAGCCTAGTAAGCATGCATGATGTCTAGATGCACTAACAAGTCCTTAGCAATATATGAATGTCATGACAACCAACTTTTACCTTGGGGTTTGTCGAAGGAGAGGCATGTCATATAAGTGGGGTGCATCAACTCAAGTTGGAGAAGTCAATAATGTTCAATTCTCCCTTTAGCATGCAAAACCTCTTCTCATCAAGTGGCTTGGTGAATATGTCGGCTAGTTGATCTTCGGTGCCAATGCCCATGATACAAATGTCACCCTTTTTGTTGATGATCTCTTATGAAGTGGTGCCTTATATCAATGTGCTTTGTTCTTGGATGTTGAACCGGATTTTTGGGTCATCTTCCTTGCACTTTCATTGTCACAAAACAATGGGACTTTGTCAAATTGGAATCCAAAATCCTTCAATGTTGACCTCATCCAAAGCAATTGAGTGCAACAACTTCCCGCACTAATGTATTCGGCTTCGGCGGTTGAAAGAGCAACACTATTTTGCTTCTTTGAAGACCATGATACTAGTGACCTTCCAAGGAATTGACATGTGCCACTTGTGCTCATTCTATTGATCTTGCACCCTCCATAGTCGGAATCCGAATATCCAATCAAATCAAACTTGGATCCCTTTGGATACCAAAGTCCAACATCTTGTGTGCCCTTCAAGTACCTCACAATTCTCTTTGTTGCTTTGAGGTGACTTTCTCTTGGATCGGATTGATATCTAGCACACATGCCCACACTAAATGCAATGTCCTGGTCTTGATGCGGTTGCATAGAGCAAACTACCAATCATGGACCGATATTTCTTTTTGTTCAACCATCTTGCCACTAGGGTCGGGGTCTAAGCTTCCATTTGTTCCCATTGGTGTCGACATTGACTTGGCATCTTGAAGATCAAACTTCTTGATCATGTCTTTGATGTACTTGCCTTGACTAATGAATGTGCCATTCTTTAATTGCTTAATTTGGAGTCCAAGAAAGAATGTAAGCTCTCCAAGCATTGACATCTCAAACTCATTGGCCATCATCTTAGCAAACTCTTCACAAAATTCTTGATTGGTTGACCCAAAGATAATGTCATCAACATAGATTTGCAACACAAACAAGTCATGACCAATCTTCTTGGTGAAGAGAGTGGTGTCCACCTTTCCCATCTTGAACCTTTTAGAGAGGAGAAAATCTCTCAACCTCTCATACCATGCTCTTGGTGCTTGCTTCAAGCCATACAAGGCTTTCTTCAATTTGTAGACATGATTGGGATACTTCTCATCTTTAAATCCCGGTGGTTGCTCCACATACACCAACTCATTTATGAAGCCATTCAAGAATGCACTCTTCACATCCATTTGATAGAGCTTGATATCATGAGCACATGCATAGGCAAGCAAGATTCTAATTGCTTCAAGTCTAGCAACCGGTGCATAGGTCTCTCCAAAGTCAAGACCCTCTACTTGAGTGTACCCTTGAGCTACTAGCCTTGCCTTGTTCCTCACAACAATTCTATCTTGATCTGGCTTGTTCTTGAAGACCCACTTGGTTCCAATCACATTATAGTCCTTTGGCCTTTCCACCAATTCCCATACATCATTTCTCTTGAAGTTGTTCAACTCTTCATGCATGGCATTGATCCAATCTTCCTTCTTGAGTGCATTTTTAATGTTCTCCGGTTCTTCTTGTGCTACAAAGGCATGGTGAGCACAAAAAGATGCTAATCTTCTTCTAGTAACCACTCCACTATTGATGTCACCGACAATTTGATCAATTGGATGGTCTCTTGCAATGTTAGAAGGTTGCATCACTTGCACTTGATGACTAGGATGAGGAGTTGGACTAGCTTGATGCTCTTGATCTTGATCTTCATCTTGAGTGCCACTAGTACTTGCTTCATTGGCATTGATTTCAATGGTAGTAGTAGGCATTGGGGTGTCTTCATCATCATTCACTTTCCTAGGCCGAATATCACCAATATCCATGTTCCTCATGGCATTCTCCAAGTTGGAACCACTCACATCATCATGATTTTCAACTTCATTTTGAGAGCCTTGGGTTTCATCAAATTCAACATCATAAACTTCTTCAAGCTTGCCACTACCCAAGTTCCAAACTCTATAAGCTTTGCTTGTGGTTGAATATCCAACAAGGAAACCTTCATCACATTTCTTGTCAAACTTGCCCAATCTTGTGCCTTTCTTGAGAATGTAGCATTTGCATCCAAAGACTCTAAAGTAACCAATGTTGGGCTTCCTTCCATTGAGTAACTCATATGGTGTCTTGCCAAGCATTCCATGGCAATAGAGACGGTTGCTACAATAGCAAGCCGTGTTGATTGCTTCGGCCCAAAAGGAATGGCTAACATTGTATTCACTAAGCATTGATCTTGCCATTTCAATCAAGGTTCTATTCTTCCTCTCAACTACACCATTGGATTGAGCAGTGTAGGTTGGTGAGAATTGATGTCCAATTCCAAGCTCATCACACAACTCTTCAATTCTTGTGTTCTTGAATTCACTTCCATTGTCACTCCTAATCTTCTTGATGGATGTCTCAAATTCATTTTGCACTCTCTTGACAAAGGTCTTGAATAGCTCAAACACACCATTCTTGTCATGCAAAAAGAACACCCATGTATATCTTGTGTAGTCATCAACTATGACAAAACCATACTTGTTGCCTCCAATGCTTGAATATGATGTTGGCCCAAACAAGTCCATATGTAACAACTCAAATGCCTTGCTTGTACTCATTGTGCTCTTGGTTGGATGTGCATTGCCATGTTGCTTCCCGGCTTGACATGCTCCGCAAGGTTTGTCCTTCTCAAACTTCACATCATCCAAGCCTCTAACCAAGTCATGCTTCATCAACTTGTTCAATTGCTTCATTCCAACATGACCAAGCCTTCTATGCCACAACCACCCTTTACTAGCCTTTGAGAGTAGACATGTTGTCAACTTGGCTTCTTTTGAGTTGAAGTCAACAAGGTAGAGATCACCATATCTAAATCCCTTGAAGATCATGTTTGCACCATCACCACTAACCACTTCAACTTCTTGGCTTGTGAATATACATTTGTAGCCATGATCACAAAGTTGAGAGACCGACAATAGGTTGTAATCAAGATGATCAACTAGCAATACCTTTGACAAGCTTTTCTCTTGAGTGATAGCAATCTTGCCTAGCCCCAACACATTGCCTTTCTTGTCATTGCCAAATGTGATTGACTCATATTCATCAATGCCCTTGATGCTAATTGTCTTGAACATATGAGAATCCCCGGTCATGTGTTGAGTGCACCCACTATCCATTATCCAATGCTCTCCTCCGGCACGATAATTGACCTACAAGAAAAGATCAATTCTTCTTAGGTACCCAATGTTGCTTGGGTCCTTCAAGGTTAGTCACCAAGGCCTTTGGTACCCAAATGGCTTTCTTCTTTGAGCCCATCCATGGTGTACCAATGTACCTAGCACGAACACCATTGTTCTTCTTCACAAGCATATAAGAATGATCAAGCTTGATAGAAGTAACATTGGTCCTCTTGTTCATGCACTTTTGCTCTAAGTGACCAACTTGCTTGCAAGCTTTACAATAGCTACCATTGTTCTTCACAAAACGAGTTTTGTGAGTAACAAGAGCGGCATTGCCTTTCTTAGGGATATAGCCTAAGCCCTCCTTGTATAAGGATGCCCTTTGGCTACCCAAGCACATAAGCAAGCGGTCCTCACCACCATAGGCCTTAGCCAAGGAGTGATTGAGCTCCTTTACTTCCCTCTTTAAACAAGCATTCTCATGAATAAGCATAGGGTTATCATTATCTTCACTAGAGATGGATATGCTAGTGATAGAGCTAGTGGAGGTCTCACACTTAGGGGTTGATTCATCAACAAGAATGTCACACATGATGCTTGCATTGGATGTATCAACATTCTCAACAACTAAGCACAACTTGTGCTCATCAAGTAGAGAGGAATGAGCTTTCTCTAACTTAGAATGAGTTTTCTCAAGCTTCTTATGGTCTACCTTTAGACTCTCATAAGATGCCCGAAGCTCATCAAGTTCTTGCTTAAGGCTCTTTGTTTCCTTATGCAAGCCCTTGCATTCCTTTCTACTTTGCTTGAACATCACAACACATTCATCAAACATTCTTTGCAACTCTTCCCTAGATTGAGTTGGCTCCTCATCATCACTATCACTATCACTATCATTATCATCATCACTAGTGATAGATTGTACCTTGGTGGCCTTAGCCATGAAGCATGAAGAAGGAGTGTCGAAGAGGGAGATCTTGTCATGCATAGCAAGGTGAGCTTGTCCCTTCTTCTTGTTCTTCTTCTCCTCTTCTTCATCACTTGAGGAAGATGAGCCATCACTATCCCACATAGCCACATGTGACTCATTCTTCTTCTTGGGCTTCTTCTCCTTCTCATTCTTGGCATCATTCTTCTTTCTTGCTTTCTTGATGCCCTTCTCATCATCACTTTCATATGGGCACTCGGCAATCAAGTGACAATCATCATGGCAACGAAAGCATGTCATGTTGCCTTCATTCTTGCCATCCTTGGTCTTCTTCTTGGATGATTGCTTCTTCTTGTTTTTGGAGATGTAGTTCTTCTTGACAAACTTTCCCAATCTCCTCACAAAGAGAGCCATTTGCTCATCCACTTCACTTCCACCTGTAGAAGTGCCATCCTCTTCATCACTTGATTCTACCTTCTTTTTCTTGTCCTTGGATGATGAGCTTGCCTTGAGTGCCAAGCTCTTCTTGTCCTCTTTCTTGTCTTCTTCCTTGACCTTCTTGTTTACCTTGTTGATGAGTTCTTGCTTCTTCTTGTCATCTCTATATGAGTCATCGGTCATGACCTCATCAAGCAATTGGTTTGGGGTCAAGTCCTTCAAGTTTGTTCTCACAAGCACCGTGATGAACATCCCAAACCTCTCCGGCAAACACCTCAAGAACTTCATGTTGAAGGTCTTGTCCTTGATGTCTTCACCAAGCGCATTGAGATCGTTCACCAACACTTGCATGCGGTGGAACATCTCCGGCACGCTCTCGTCTTCTTCCATCTTGAAGCTATTGAATTGCTCAAGCTTAACGTATGCCTTGGCTTGCTTGACACCTTCGGTGCCCTCATAGCACTCCTCTAGCTTCTTCCATATCTCATGAGCAATTGTGAGTGACTTGACTTGCTCAAACACTCTATCGTTGAAAGCTTCATGGAATGCACTCACGGCGAGATCATTTGCATATATCTTCTTCTCTTCGGCCGCGGTTGGCTCATTGGGCTTAGCCACCTCAAACTTGTTCTCGGTGACAACCCACACTTCTCTATTGATTGACTTGAGGTGTGCGGTCATCTTCACCTTCCAATAGGTAAAGTTGGTGCCATCAAAAGGTGGCGCCTTCTTGGTGTTGTTGACATGAAAATTCATCACCATTTTATCACCGTAGGATGTTAAGCCTCACAAAAACAGTGCATCGGCTTTGATACCACTTGAAAGGTCCTAATGGCTAGAGGGGGTGAATAGCCTATTAAAAAATCTACAAACAACACTAAGCGAGGCGGTTAGTAAATAAGACGGCGTAGCGAATAAGCAAATGCTTCAAACTAATTACGCAAGCCTCCTAGCAATTCTAGCAATTCTAATGTCTCTAATCACAAGCAATGGCTAGGTTGCTAAGTTACTCCTAGGTGGACAAGATATACTAACTAATTCTACCACTAGGAGCTAACAAGGCTAAGCTAACTAAACAAGCTACACAACACTAAGCACCCTAACAAGATATACTACGAAAGTAATGCAAGAGGTGCTAGAATACAATACCACCGATGTAGTGTCGAGGTTGTAGCCAATCACCGTGATCACCAAGAAATCTCCAACGAGCAAGAACAAGTGACACGATGATTTTTACCGAGGTTCACGTGCTTGCCCACGCTAAGTCCTCGTTGTGGTGACACACTCACTTGACGTGTGCTAAGCTTAATGGCCGGTGCCAAAACCCCTATGGGCGCTCAAGCAAACGATCACAAGAGAGGGTCCAACAAGCCACGAGCAATCCACTAGTGCTCCTTTCACGAATCTCCCGCGGGGTAAGGAACGACCCCTCACAATCACCACCGGTGTGGCCTCAAACAAGCTCCACTTGAGCTCAACACCGCCTCTTGCTCCAAGCCGCTAGGGAACCGGGCAAATTCCCAAGAAAACAACAATCCCGCGGCTTCTCTAAGGATGAAGTGCCTCTAGATGCAACCGATGATGCAAAGCACTTCTATCACTCTCAATCTCACCAAGAATTCGAGTTAATGGATGGAGAGATGAGTGGAGAGGAGTATCAAATGCTCACTAGCAAGTTAGAAGCTTCAAATGTGCAAGAGAGAGCCTAAGGAACCAGCCAACCAAGTATATATAGGGCTCCTCTCGAAATGGAGCCGTTGCTCCCAAAAATTTGCTCTCGCGACCGATCGGACGCGACCGACCCCACCACGGTCCGGTCGAGGGTCCTCGGTGCTTCCGGTCGCTACAAACAAGCCACGGGCCCATAGCTGGCACCCTTCGTCCACGCGCGCGGGTCACCGGTTCCGATCGACACCGAAGCATCCGGTCCAGGTCCGATCACAGCGTCGGCAAAAACCCGCCGCGGGGCTCTTCGCCAGACGCACGGACCGGACGCTCCGGTGAGTGCGTCCGGCCGCCCCTGGACAGTCGCTTCTTCTTCCTTTTCTTTGCTCTTTGCTTCAAACTTGCTTCGCCTCTTGCCGTAGGTTGCCAACACGCCCAAGATGACCACGTTATCATCAATGTTAGCACGTCGAGATGTTAGGCAAGATCGAAGTTAGTGTTCTCATGTCCTAAATGCAATATGCAAGTCAATTGGACCTAGAAGCACTTCATGCAAGGATTGTCGCGGCATCCCCTCTTGATAGTTGGCTATCTATCCTATAATGTGATCACACGCTCTATCGTGTCTTGATCACCGAAAGGAAAACCCTATCAAGTATACCTTTGCCTTGATCTCCCGGGTTTCTCTCAAGCCGATCACCGAGCTTGACGATCCATCATGTCCACCATCATTGTCCATGTTCATGATCATCATGCTCCTTGTCATCAACCTAATCATATCTCAAGTCATACACTTAGAGCAAAGGATTAGTCCACAAGTGTGTCATCAATTTCCAAAACCAAACATGAGATTTCACCCGCCTGATGGCGTGTGCGAGCTGGGAGACGAAGAGTTTATCCTGGTTCAGGCCATGGGGCCCTACGTCCAGCAGTTGTGACCTTTCGTATTACCTCGGACCAAATGTGCACAAGAACCAAAGCGATTACAAGTGTTTTTTGGGAATGAAGGAGAGTCTTCAACCCCGGGATGAGATGGCTAAGTATGAAAACCCTAGAAGAGTCGATCTGTTCTATTGTGGCATTACTCTCCCTTTTATAGTGTAAAGGAGAGATAATGTGTACAATACGTGTCGTGTACAAATGCTAAGGTGTCTATCGTCCGGGGCCGTAGGCGTATCATGCCCGAGCCCGGACCTCGGGTTCCCTGAAGGGAATGCCCTGGCGTGGACACGTGTTCCTGGGTCTCCCGCATCCGTGTCCGTCGCCCGAAGGGGGGATCTCCCGAGGGCCCAATGGGGACCCTCTGATCCCATCGCGAACCTTGGCTTGTCTGGACTTGCGTCGTGGTGTGGTGTCAATATCCCGAGGGTCCTCGGACTCGTGTCGAGGAGGTGAAGCTGTTGAGCAAATGAACAGTGCAGTCGTGTTTTCCTGTGCACTGTGGCGTGTGAGGTAACTACTCCCTTTACATCCCATCAACGGGGGATGCGAGGAGATAACGGGGCAGGTGGACCGACAGGGCAATCGATTGCCCTGTCACCGCGGCCAGTGAAGCAGGGGCATTAAATGCGGCTGCTCCCCACTACCAGGTTGGATTTCCCAAGGTGCGCCCGAGGTTACATACCCTGAGAGAGAGAGAGAGGAACCAACAGTCTGGGTTCTCCTACCCTCGGGCGAGGCGGAGAAGTTCCGCCCGAGGGTCACGATCCTCGGGCGAGGTAGGGACTGCCTTTGGGGAACCCGTGCCTTCAGGCGAGGCGGAACTTAGCCCCCGAGGCTCCCCGACCCTCGGGTTAGGAGCGGGTTGCGGCAAGAGCAGGCCGTATGGGCTGATATTGTACCATTATGGGCCGATTCGGTCCATATACCGATGGGCTATAATAAGCCTGTTATGTAGATTGTTTTTCTAGTCCTTCTTCTCCTTACTCACGATGGTCCCAACGGCTCTCATCTTTAGAACTTCTTGGACATCACCCTGGACCCTCCTGGCCTGGCTGGGGGTGATTTGGTAAGTTGGGCTTCGTTAGATGAGTGTTTGGAGATGGGCTATTCCGGGCCTTTAGTTGGGCCGAAAGGATGTCCCGTACGTTAACTCCTCCTTTGTAAATCTGTTGGCCAGGGGCCGGCCTTCGTCCTTCCGGCTATCTCTTAGCCCAGGATACGTTTTGGGTCGTAAGGCCCGGCGTCGTCTTCCCACCAGTCCTTCCTTTTGGGTCTTTGGGCTGTGCCATCCCTTTTGGGCTTACTTTATCTGTGGGCCGATTATTTTCGTCCCCGACAACAGCGCACCTTAATACATAACCAAGGATAGAGATGATGCAGCGGCGGCTATGATGTACGCGACAGCGGCGGCGCTGCGCAGGTTGCGTGGTGTGCCGAGGGGGCGGGGGGTGAGAGTGAGGGGCCGGCTCCCATTCGGCGGGAGGGGAGCGCCAGCACCGGCACCCGTGGCGGTGCAAGTGTCGGAGAGGACAGAGCGATGGAGACGAGGCAGAACGGATGGCGGCGACACAAGAAGGGGCGGCGGGGAGCTTGTGTGTCGGTGGCAGGCGGGGAGGTGAATGGCGGTCGGCGACGAAACGTGGGCGTCGCTGGCTGGCGGATTGAAGGCGGGTGGTCGGCGGCGACATAGGTCGGGCACACGACCAACGACAACGTGACTTTGGCCCGTGAAGAACTCTAGCGGGTAGAGGAATCGGGCTAAAGAACTGGATAGATCGATAGATCAATCGAGTAGCTATCGATCAAAGGTAGGGAGGATAGAGGGGATCACTAACTGGAGGAGATCGAGAGGAAGGAAGGAGATGGAAACTACAAGAAAACAAGCGCAAAAGCGCACCATGCCGCAATCCACCCATCGTTAGCCCGAGCCTTGACCGGATCGAAATACGCGTAAGCAGACGCGTCGGGGCACCGCATCATGGCGCCGCCGCCACCGCACTACGCACGCTGCCGCAGATCGGCTCCTTGCGGGCGCGCGCGCGGTTCCTCGCGGCCGCGGCGGAAGCACAGTGCGGGCCCCTCTTCTCGCTCCCGGCGGGCCTCGGTGATGGAGTCCGCGTCGCGTCGGGGGCGGCGGAGGAGGCGCGAATCTGGCCGGGCGCGGGTGGAGTCTTGGGGCGGCGCTAGCGACTTCACGGCACGAGACGGCGGAGGTGAGTCACGGGGACCGGCGTAGTTGTGGCCGAGCAGTGTGAGGATGAGGTGATTATTTTTTTTTACTCCCAAGGGGTAAGATGGACACTTCTAATGTTGGGTCCCACATGTCAGGTTATGGAAACGTTAGGAATCGAACGGAACACGAACAGAGTGGTATAGGGGACAAGTTACATTTGGGCGATGGTATACAAAGTGCGGCCAAGATTTTTAGTAGTACACAGATCGGGAGCTTTTTTCATAATGGTACACGGTAAAAAGCCTCTTCATTTTAAAGTGTGGTGTGTGTTGTTCTCAGGGTCTTGCCCCTTTTATTTCTTAATATATAGTGAGGCACAGTTCTACGTTTTCGAAAAAAAAATAATATGACATCACTCAAACTTATCACATTTCATGTAATTTCGATAAATTCAGTTCAGTTTCAGTATTTACCTTCGGTTCCTCGGAACTCGGAACCAAACAAAAACCCAAATATTTCAGTTCAGTTCTCGTATTTTGTGCCCAAGGCGAACTACTGTATGACTTGACTCTAGCCAGACACTTGGCTCTATTATTGAGCCTACTCCAAGGGATTAGAAGGGAGTACAAGTCTCCTTACATATACAAGGACATCCAGTTGGCCGTCATGTATATTATATACACAGATAGTACAAGACGGTAGCTTTCCTGGTTGGAAACATCACATTTCCATGATGCTGTAAGCATGAGAATACATACTAACTAGGTTAATCAGAAACCATAATAATCTCGGATAGTGTTATAAGTATCCCGTTCCTCTCTATTCGCCCTGATCAAGCGAGCAGCCAGTGATTGCAAGAGGCACTATTACCACCAAGCGAGCAGCCAGTGATTGCAAGGGGCACTATTACCACCACAGGATAGGTTCCTGAGGGTTCAGATAACCATAGCTTCTCTTTGGACTACTGTCTCAGGCACGGCCGCTTCTCAAGCTTGGCACCCTCATGGACCTTCAATCTGTATGCTATTGAATGAATGAGTGAGACCATTGCTTCCCCTCAAATTGTGGAGCTCTGCTTTGATTGTCTCCGCAATCTTGACCTCCTCGAGGCCAGGTGAGGGCACATCCACATGGACTGACCCTTGTTTTTTGGGACCAACAGAGCCCCGATTCAGAGATTGCTGCTTCATGTAGTTGTACAGCTGCTGGTGAAAAGGGTGATCATACGAGTAGCAATCTACTCCGTCTAAAGAGTTGTTAGATAAGCCTGATCCTTCTCTTTTACAAAAGTGCGGAAGTGACTCATAGTCCATAACCTGCGGATGACCATCAACATTTTCAGTCAAAAAATGCAAATCAAATGACGGAACACTCTTGATTTTGGAGATTACTGAAACTGGGAATGCACTAGCCATCAAACTCACTCATCACCATTGGTGTCAGTTTTAGAACAGGCTTTTCCGTGGATAAGGCTTCATTACATTTTATGAGCTAATGGCTGTGATGATGTAATAATTAACAATGGCTAACTGCAGCCCAAAATCTAAAGAAAGATGCAAAGTTGTTTCCTGTACTTGTTAAGCCAGAGGACCAATTATTGTACCAAATGAGCAGCTAAGAGGCACCTATAAACTCGGAGCAGAATGGTTAGCAACAACTTTTCTTTTCTGATGGTTTACATAATCAATTCAAGGTTCATGTAAAGCTCAACATTACAAACAGGGATCTAAACACACCAATGGGAACTTATGGCACAAAAACAGATACTGCTTCCAAATTAAAGGAAGTAAATTAAGAATCTTTACCTTTAGTAACTCGTCCCTCCCAGAGCCATACAGGACTTGGATCTTCTTTTTAGTTCTTTCTTGTAAAAAGTGGCTTCACAACCTGGCCATGAATAAACAAAACATCAATTGATGTAATAAACTAGAAAAAAAAAAATGTGCGAAAGAAAATTCAAACCAAAAAGCGAGCAAATAAAATAACAAATGTATACAACAACAGGTACACTGACCATCAGTTCAAAAAAACAGGTACACTGACCTTCCAACATGCTGAAAAAACATATGGAGCATTCACAATATAATAAGTCTCTGTTTTCTCAGGATAATTGAGGTCATCAACAGTTGTAATCATGGTCAACATCTGCATATGGAGAAATATTGACAAGTGTTACTCTGTAAGGAATATAAGCATATGATTGAAAAACAAGAAATGCACAAACGACAGCAGAAATAATGATTCAATGAATCAAATACCATTTTTATTCCTATCAAGCTATGCCTCAGGTCTCAGGCAAAGGATGCATCATGCATAAAAACTATACATTAAACTGCTCAAGAGTATCTTTCATTACATTGCGGCACTTCAACCAATGAATCTGAGCTGCAAAGTTCATTTGACAGGCCTTGTTCAATTATTAAATATATAAATTGCCATTCCAATTCATATATACGTCACAAAAACTTTTGAATCTCTTGTCTCAGCATGTGTCTCCATGCATTTAACTTATTTCAAAAAAAAAAAGGGGAGAGAGAGAGAGAGAGAGAGAGAGAGAGAGAGGTGGCGGGGGGCATAGCTTATACTCCCTCTATCTAGTCTAGTATATAAGGCGTAACCATATCCGGTTCAAAGACCAAGAAATGCATTTAATTCTCTCCATCAACACTAGTACTATTGTATGGATGTATGTGCCTCTAGAGAGAGCACACCTTATATATTGGGACGGAGGGAGTATGTCACATTTAGGGAATATCCATGAAAAAGGGAGGAAATCTCAATTTAGACCCAAAAAAATCTTGTAATACGGCAAGTCAGAAATATTCAATAAAATTTGGGCATAATTGTTAGTTTCAACATTGAAATGTAATGTTTAGAAAGCGAGAACTCATAGTAATTTAGTTCTTTTGTGCCCTCAGAGAAAATACAGTCAATTCAACATAAAAAGACAGTCATTTGATTACTTCAAATGGCATGTTTCAATCAATATTACAGCTGACTACTGTTGTGTGCTGTAATTCACAACAAAACTTGTGTCCCTATAGGATTCAGGATACTATACAAGAGGCATGCACAATATTCAAGTTGCCTAATGCCAATAAAGTAACTCTGCGCACAACATTTGGATGATTGGTAGATGCGTGAAACTAAATAATTGGGAGTTTGGTGTTTTTGCCACTACTCCAGACTCCAATGACAACCACTTTTTTAACTTATGAGATTTTATGCTCGGGGCTTTGAAATGAAGCTGCTGTTTACCTATACTTTGTCCCACCATTTAGCCTGGGTGGACTAAATGGCCAAAAAAAGTAAAAAGAAAATACCCACATGAAAAGACCACAATACCCTCAGCAGCAGGTGCCTCTTTCCTTTTGCTAGACTGCGCGCACACACTAACGCGGGCTTCAGACACTGCTATTTCACCAGCTTGCGTCAAATGGCGGCACAGCCTTGGTGTTACTGATAGAAATTCTGCATAGCGTTGCTACTTGCTTGAAGGTAGTTTGATTCGGAATCATGCTGGTGAAACTGTAGAAATTCATTGGGTATAAGATACTTGGGGAGCATTCCGATATGCGATTCTTTAGCTATCTGTTGAAAGTTATATGTGCAGAACATCACTTAACTGTAGGTTCGAGCTGGAATTCTGTAACAGCTTTAGTCTAAGTTAAATCAGAATCAACAAATTTTGCATGGTGGTACTTATAGCACCCACTCAGCTACAGCTGTAAATCCATTACTGTTTTAGTTTCTATTAATTGGAAGCAGCAATTCTTTTTTGTGGTATACTAAAAGCACCCACGATGTAAGCAGTTCCACCTGTGGTGTGCAGAAACTGCCATGTAGATATTAGCAATTAGCTTCTCCTTTTTGTTTAATGTCATTTCGGCCTCTATGTTAGCATGTAATATGGTACTTGACATGACATCTAGACATACTAAAGTGACCTGGTGTGTTGCCATTAATGCGATATGTGTGATATTAACTTGTGTTTATATGGATTATTAGTTGAAATGTTGTCAATTTTTTTCAAAAAAAAAATTGTTGAATTTTGCACTGATTGAATTGTCAAATTCTGTATCCAAACTGCCAAAACGATGATCTGAAGATAGGGGTACAAACATAAATATCAAAATAAAACAGGGTTAAAAATGCATGGGCAAACTTGGGCTTTTCTACAAAAGTCAACAGCATTACGTGGACTTAACAGAATAGGGGCAACTTCTCTCTTAATTTTGAAATCACAGGTTAAAATCACAAGGTTAGAAAAAGGGCAAAACCACCATTTCACCTAAAAAACGGGGCATAAACGCTTAAGCCCCTAAATAATTTAAGAAGTCAATCCTGAGTTCAAGATCTATCAAACTCATTTATTGTTAAACTGGAACTTTCAAGGTTCTAATTGAACAACGAGCTAATTGTGCATTCTGCTTCTGCACTAGTACCAAGACACCCAGCCATAAACTTAATCATGAATCTACTCAGTGATGGACAGCAGAAGTCTAGAATAGCCATCCTGGAATAAATTTTGAATAATGATTTCTGTTCTTTTTACTGTTTGAGCTTTAGAATCACACATGTGCTTATTGTTGCAATGCAGTTAGTCATTTAGTCACTCTTCACCTACACATGAACTTCCAAAATTCAAATGTGGACCAACCTATGCAGACCTAGGTGGCTTTATATTAAGAAAACAGAGGAACGCAAAACTGTCTAGGCAAGGACTTGAACTTGGGGTGTGCCCTTAACAAACTGATCTAGACTCACCATCCTAAGGGCCGAACATTTATTAAACAACCAGGATCTGAAGTCCCAACTACCTATTGATGCAGTCCCACAGTACTACAAATAGACGTTGGGGGGGGGTATGGATAAACCCAGTAATGTTCACGTCCAAAACCACTTCAATGATATCCATTCTATACCCTCCCAGAATTCCCCATACCCAATGGGTAACATGAATGCGTGACTGGAGAAGACACTGTCCAAGCTTGATTGTTCCTTTGAATGCGTCACTGGAGCAGACTGTATACTTGCTTGCTAGCTGGGCATCAACGCACCTCTGCGACACTGCCAGAGCCCTGTAGGCAGGGGAGGTGCCGCATGCGGCATCATCCATGAGACCACGAGTCCACGACAGCTGGGTGCTGTGACGAGCGGGCGTGAGCACGACGCCGTGAGGGCGGTAGATGGCATTGACGACTTCACGGCATGGATGAGGAGCAGCGCACGACAATTGTGCCAGGTGATAGCGAGAATGGTGGAGCTACCTAAGGAAGAGCAGATGTAGAATAATAGAATTGGTGTATAATGCGATGGATGTATTAGCCTGAGCCTTGGGGCTGAATATATAGGAGTACATGACTTGGAGGGCAAGGGGCCTCTCCTACAGATATGGTAGGATACGGACGCAATCCTAATCTACCTAATATAGAGATATTCCTAATATTGATAGATATGTACATTAGGCCAGTGTATATTAGGCAAGTTTATATTTAGGCAAGTCTATATTTGGTGTGATTGATTAGCACCTGCCATGTATTGCATGTATACTCAGCCATATTGGCTATATATATGAAGGTCACCCCCACCCCCCGTTGGGTGTGTGGTGTTTCTCTCATTCTCCCTATTATTCTACATGGTTTCACACACCGAGATCAACTAGATCCCGGACCTTCCGCTTCCGTCTCCACCTTCTTCCCCCTCGGGCTGTCGCCTCCCTCCCCCACCATGCCTGCTGACGCCTCTGATGCTGCTGCTGCTGCCGCTGAACCACCACCGCAGGCCGTCGCCATCCACCCCTACACCGCTGTCAACGTAAAGACCCACATCCTGGTGACCTTGGAGATGAAGAATCCCAATTTCACCAAGTGTGGGCTTCCTTCTTCAAGGCCTTGTGTGGGAAATTCAGCCTTCGCCCCCCATCGACGGCCTTCCTCCCCGCCCGGTACCGATCGTTAGTGGGACATCGCCCGAGTGCATCGTCCGCGGCTGGATTTTGAACACCGCCAACGACTCGGTTCTTGATCTTGCCATCACCGACGAGAACCAGTCCGCTCGTGAGCTGTGGGTGGCGATTAAAAGTCTCTTTCGATCCAACCGCACCCCCCGGGCTGTTTTTCTGCTTGAGGAGTTTCACTCTTTGAAGCAGGGTAACTCGACGATCGACGAGTACGCCCGTGCTCAAGGTCAAGGCTGCGGCTCTTCGGGACGTCGGCGCACCATCGAGGACACCCATCTCGTCCCTCGGCCTCCTCCGCGGCCTCAACCCGTGGTACACCGCCACCGCCGGCGACATCGCCAACTTTGTCGTCGTCTTTGCCGTCCTTCTCGAGGGGCTTGGGAGATGCTCTCCCTTAAGGGTGTCCGCAATGGTAATAGATAGTGCTAGCTACGTAGTCGGCTAATGTGGAGGTGAGAGATAACAACAAAGACTATTTTATATTATTGGTCCCACATGCTCATCTCACATGTTTTTTGGGCTACGTGAAAAAGTTCTATCTAATTGCATGTAGCTAGTGACTACTCTCTCTCCTACTTTTCCTTGCCACGTCACATCTAGATAGCCAAATAGCTAACCATTAGTGGACGGCCTAAGGAGCTACGTCTCGCCAACGACGAAGACCACCACAATCGCTTCCGCCATGTTGGCCGCCTCTAGTTCCATCTACACCTCTCTGGGGTGTCGTCCCTCCTCCGATATCATCCTGCTGCTCCTCCCAAGGGCCGGTGGGCAGCAAGAAAGGCAAGGGTGGCAAGAAGCGGGGCAGCCGGTTTCTCGGTCGCAACGGCTGTGGGCGCGGCAGGACGGGCGGATGGCATCAAGGGGGGAATTGCCCCATGGTTCCATGGATCTGCTACAATCCGTGGGCCTCCCAAGGCGGGGTTCCCCCTCTAGGTGGCGGCTGGCAGCAGGGCAACAACCCTGGCGGCTGGCACCCTCATGGAAGCCAGGGCGGGCGCAGCCACGGCATCATGGGAGCCAGCCCGCAGGCCAACACCACGTTCGAGTCCGAACACCGCGTTCAAGTCCGCTCTGATGTGGAATTAGGCCGGCCTCATCGCTGCCACCGAACCAAATGGCGCTCGGAACTCCGGCTGGGTCATCGACTCTAGCGCCACCTCCCACATGCACAACTCAGGATGGTATACTCCTCTCTCGCCAAACCTCCTCTATTCCCTCCATTATCGTTGGCAACGGTCACCATCTACCTGTATCTTGCTCGGCAACTCCACCTTACCCAGCCATGCGTCTTCCTTTTAAACCGCAATGTTTTAGTTGTCCCGTCTCTAGTGTGCAACTTACTTTCAGTTCGCCAATTCATTCGTGACAACCATTGCACTATCAAATTTGACGAGTTTGGTTTTTCTGTTAAGGACCTGCAGGCGAGACGTGTGATTCTTCGGGCCAATAGCTCGACAGCCTACACCGTCTACGCCACACGCCACGCCCACCTCGCCACCTCCACCAACTTTGTGGCGTCATCGTCTTGGTCATCTAGCGGCCGCCACCATAGCTTTGCTTAGTCAAAATAATTCCATTTCCTGTAATAAATCTGATCACAGTATATGTCACTCATGTCAACTAGGCAAGCATGTGCGGCTGCCCTTTCATAATTCCAATTCAGTTTCTTCTACACCCTTTGAGCTTATACACTGTGATGTTTGGGACGTCCCCGGTCGCTAATATTTCGGGGGCTCAATACTACCTTGTCATTCTCGATGACTTCACCCACTTTTGCTAGAGGTAGCTACTCACATCATTAATTTTTGCGCCTTTGTCCACACACAATTCAGCCTTCCTGTCAAGGCTGTTCAGGCTGATAATGGCACCGAGTTCGTTAATAATACCCTCGCCACCTTCTTCGCATCCAGTGGCATTCACCTACGACTCTCCTGCCCTTACACTTCCCCTCAGAACGGCAAGGCTGAACGCATCATTCGTTCCGTGAACGACATATGCCGCACAATGCTTATCCACGCTCACATGCCACCCAAATACTGGGCAGAGGCGCTAGCTACAGCCACACATCTCATCAATAGGCACCCCTGCTCAGCCATTCAACATAAAGTCCCCTATGAGCAACTCTTCCAGCAACCCCCAGACTACACCATTCTTCGTGTCTTCGGTTGCCTCTGCTATCCCAACCTCACCGCAACTTCTAAACATAAGTTGGCCCCTCGTTCCACCACTTGTGTCTTTCTCGGATATCCCTCTTCACACAAGGGTTATCGGTGTCTCGACCTCACAACTAGACGGATCATCATATCCCGTCATGTTGTCTTCGATGAGACGATTTTCCATTCAGTACTAACACCACCAGTGTGCTCACGAGCTCTCTGTACTTTCTTCTTACAGGTCCTGCCGCGCCGGTGCCTCACACTACTGCCATGGCGCCCCCTGCGGTCGCTCCGTCGCCAGTCGACGTTAAGCAACCGTGACACCAAGCTCACTTGGAGCTCGCTTAGGACCCCACCATTCTACAGATTGGCCCGGTCCTTGCCACTGGCCGGGCTGACCGGCCCTCCACCTCTCACGATCTATGCTCGGTGGGCGTCTTTGGTGCTCTAGGCCCGCCCCTAAGCCCAGACTCTGAGCCGCCCTCTCCACCCCGGTTTGTGGAGGCTCCCCGTAGGCGCCTTGTTCGATCTGGCCGGCTCCTGCTCAGCTGTGGTGACTCCTCCGACACCTCCGCCTCCCCCATTTGCCTACCTCGGCCGGCTTGTGACACGCCTCGGGCAGGCTCGTTGAAGTCGGTCACGTCGTCACCTCCTCTACTACCTCGCCTCTTCCTCGTGACTACAAAGGGGGCCCTTGCCGGGCCCCCGGTGGTGTGCGGCTATGGTGAGAGTACAAGGCTCTCGTTGACAACAAAATGTGGCGACTCGTTCCCGGCCTCCGGTGCCAACATGGTCACGGGCAGAAGTGGATCTTCGGGCACAAGTTCCACTACGATGCTTTGCGGCTCGTCACAAGGCTCGGCCCCGGTCGTCCGGCGCCTTCACCCCAACGCCACGGCGTCAACTATGGCGAGGCGTTCGGCCGTCGTCAAGCCTGCCACCATTGGGTCGTCCTCGGCATCGCTACCTCGTCAATGGCCTATCCACCCGGTGGGCGTGAAGAATGCCTTTCCTCACGGTCATCTACATGAGACGGTCTCTTGTCGACCTCCGACCTCGTCGACCCGGCGCGACGGCGTCGTCTGCCGCCTTGGCGCTCCCTCTCGGCCTCAAGCAAGCCCCTCGGGCGTGGCCGCGGGGCTTTGCCACGCGTCTGGTCGGCGGCTTCGGCTTAAATCGCCTCTGCCCCCGACACCCCTCCTTTTGTCTTCCCGCGGGGGCGGTGCCGGTGCCTACTTGTTGTGCGTTGGCGACATCGTCCTCACGGCATCCTCGGGCCGCTGTTGCGCGCATCATCGAGGCCGACTTCACTATGAGTTCGCCATGACCGGACCTTGGGGAGCTACATCACTTCCTAGGGATCTCTATCACTCGCTCCTCAGACGGGGCTCTTCCTTAGCCCGGTGGAGGTGTGACGACGAGCCGATGAAGGGCGGCGTAGTGACGAGATGGTCCCGGTGCGGCGGGCGTCCCTTTGGGCACCGTCCATGTCTCGATGCAGCATAGTCGAAGGTGAGGTAGAAGCCAGTGAAGTCGATGCCAATGTCGAACTAGAGGCGAGTGGTCGACGGGCGATGGGCGATTTAATCTCGATCGGTGTCGAGCAAAAATAGAGAAATTACCAAAAAATCAAACCCGCAACATATCTTCACGTATACCTTCAATGTGCCGCGTAGCAATGATTCCTCATCTTATCTTTGTCCTTCTCCTACCGGACACATGGTAACAGGGCGAGAGAGAAGAAACAAAGACTCAATAGTAGAGGCATTTGTGGCGGTGAAGATGGGCAATGTGGCTCCCAACCCAGGAGGCTGCGGAGGTCGAGAGGGGCGGCTCCGCTCCCAAGGGCGGCCTTGGGCGTTAGGCGGGTTACTCCCGGGGGACTTTGCCGAGAGTCAGGGCGGCGGATCTGTCGGCAGGTCGCACCGCGGAGGGACGATCCGCGGTTGGGCGAAGCGGCGAAGGGGATGGAGTGGAGCGAGCCATGAGTCGTCGGCGGCGAGGTCGACACGCCCACGTCGGGCCTGGCGCCGCCATGGCGGCCGCGAGCGGAAGCACGGGCATCGGGATGTTGACCGCGGTTGCCACCGCGGCACCTGGTCGGGATCATCGGCGGCCGGGTCCCATGGTGGATGGCAAGGTGCGTGACGATGTCTTAGATGCGAGGCGACGGCGGATTAACTCGATCCGCCCGCGGTCGACAAAGGGCGCTACCCCAGACGGAGATCGACATGGGTGATCTCCCAGGGCACACTAGGAGGCGACAAGGGGGGGGGGCGGAGGCGGGCGTGGAGGGACGACCCGCGCGCGTGAAGGGCGAGGGCGCGATGAGAGGCAGCGAGGAGTTAGGCTAGGATCTCAAACCCTAATCTCATGATACCATGTAGAATAATAGAATTGGTGTATAATGTGATGGATGTATTAGCTGAGCCTTGGGGGTATGGTATACCATGAATAATAGAATGGGTGTATAATGCGATGGAACTCCACCTATGTTGGCGAAAGACTTTCTTGAGTCGTCTCAACATAGCCGGTCCCAAGCCCAAGCCCAGGTAAAGGAGGGTTGCGTTAGGTTTGGTGAACCAGCGTAAAAAATAGCCACTCTAATGGATATGAAACCCATAATAAATTCGTTGGGGCGTAACCCTCTTAGCAACGCGCTATCGAACACAGGTGTAGTGATAAATGAGCAAGGGTTGGGTCGTCCCCTTAGTGCCGCGTCGTATTGTGATATGGGTAATGCGATGATAAGTGAGCAAAGGGTCGGTCGTCGCAACCTTAGTGACGCGCTACATCTGTGCCGGGGTGTAGTGATAAATAAGCAAGAGTCTTCGCACTTCCCTCGGCGGGTGCAAAGGGTAAGGAAGTTAGCCCAGAGCCAACTACGATTTGTCTAGGTAGTTGGAGCGTAGGGGTCCCTAACGGGTAAGTTAAGAGAGCTAGCCGATCACGGCAACTAGGAGGCGTGTAAATATTTTATGCATTCGGGGACCAAATGGAAGGGCGGAAGGCGAAAGAAGTGGAGAATGCGGCTTCAAGCTTTAGTACACGGGGACAACATCGAGGCGGGAGTGGTGTAGGTATCTTGATAGATAGGAACCTCAAGGAAGGAGTCGTGAGGCGCTAGGAGGCAAGGTGATCGAATTATCCTAGTCCCACCGGTCGTTGGAGATTTGGCTGAATGTGATTAGTGCCTATGCCCCGGGTGGGTCTTAGTGAGGCGCCAAGAGTCGGTTTTTGGGAGGACCTAGATAGCATGGTTAGTATTGTGCCTATCGGAGAGAAACTCTTCATAGGAGGAGACCTCAATGGCCATGTGGGTGCAACTAATGTAGGGTTTGAAGGAGTGCACGGGGTTTCGGGTATGCGGTAGGAACGAAGGGGGGAGGATGTTTTGAATTTTGCGTTGGCCCTACGACTTCTTGGTAGAGAATACCCTCTTCAAGAAGAGGGAATCCCATTTAGTGACCTTCCATAGTGGAGAACACTCGAGCCGGATCGACTTTATCCTTGCAAGGAGGGAGGATAGACGCTTGCTTAGATTAGATTGTAAGATGATGCTTGGGGAGTGTGTTGTCCCTCAACACAAAGCTTGTGGTTGTGGACTTTCATTTCCTGCATGCCAACCCGGGGTAAACGTGCCAAGACAATGAGAATGAAGTGGTGGAAGCTTAGAGGGAGGGAAAGTGGCTCAAACGTTTAAGGAGAGGATGCTAGGCGGGACCTTGGGAAGAAGGAGAAGATGCAAGCGATATGTGGGAGAAGATGGCAACATGTGTTCGGAAGGTGGCCTCAAAGTGCTAGGTGTGAGTAGGGAGGCAAGCGGGAGGCGAAAAAGATACACACGTGGTGGAATGATGAGGTGCAAAGGGCTATTAAGGAGAAGGAGTGTTTCAAGCGCCTCCATCTTGATAGGAGTGCGAGGCAACATCGAGGGCTCTGAGAATAGCGAAGAGGGCTGCAAAGCGAGCTATGAGTTTAGCAAAGGTCGGGCTTTTGATGACCTTTATCAACGGACTGGGCACGAAGGAAGGGGAGAAGGACATTTATAGGATCGCTAGGATACGTGAGAAGAAGGCAAGGGACATAAACCAAATCAAATACATCAAGGATGGGACAGATCGACCTGGCGGGGAGGAGGAGATCAGGGCGGATAGCGAGTACTTCGATAAATTATTTAATGGGAAGAATGATAGTCCTACCTTTGAGTTGGATGACTCATTTGACGATACTTGCGAGATGCTTTGTGAGGAGAATTCAGGGAGGGCGAAGAGACCAAGGAGGCTTTGAAGAGGATGAAGGGGGTAAAAGCGATGGGCCACGATGGCATCCCCTTTAAGGTGTGGAGATGTCTAGGTGCGAGAGCGTAGTATGGCTAACTAAGCTTTTTAACCTCATTTTTCGGTCCAACAAGATGCACGAAGAATGGAGAAGTATATTAGTACCCATCTTCAAGAATAAGGGAGATGTTCAAAGGCGTACTAACTACCGGGGATTAAGGCGACGAGCCATACGATGAAGCTTTGGGAGAGGGTTATCGAGCATCGCCTAAAAGGTTGACAAGTGTGACCCAAAACTAATTTGGGTTCATGCCGGGAGGTCAACCATGGAGCGATTTTCTTGGTACGATAGTTGATGGAGAGATTTAGTGGGCGAAGGACTTGCACATGGTCTTTATTGACCTCGAGAAGGCGTTTGACAAAGTACCGAGAAACGTCGTGTGGTGGGCCTTGGAAAAACACAAAGTCCCAACTAAGTACATTACCCTCATCGAGGATATGTACAAGGATGTGACGACATGTGTTCGAACATGTGATGGCGATACCGGTGACTTTCAATTAATATAGGACTACATCGGGGGTCAACACGAGCCCCTTATTAATTTATTACTTTGGTGATGGATGAGGTCATAAGTGATATACGGGGTGATATCCCTTGGTTTATGCTCTTTGCGGGATGATGATGTTGTTATGGACGTGGTTGGGGCGAGGAATCGTGAGGGGAGAGAGGGTAGGCGGCGATGGTTGTGCTACAGTGCCCGTTGAGCTACAGTACCAGCGGGTACGTTCACGAGGGGACGGTGGCTAGGGTTTGGAGCTGTAGGGAGAGGGGCACTAGGGCCGCCGGGGCGCGGGGCTGCGCCCACGTAGTGACAAGAGAGAAGGGATTTGCTTCTTAATATCTTGCTTGATTTAAATTAATACATGTCTATTGTAAAAAATGATACATGTCCTCTCATTATATAGAGAGGGTTGACTTGACCTAAGCAAGACACTAATTAACCTAATAGGCTTAGGCCCAATAGGCCCTTGACTCCTCTAACACTACACCACTGGACATGCGGCGGCGACACTAGCGATGCCTCCACTCGACACAAACCTAACACCTAAAACAAGCCTTTTTACATCTCGGCTTGTGTTATTACGAAAATAAGTGTGACTATTTATTTTTGACTCTGAAGAATAAGGTGGACAACCTCCGTGTGTTGGGCACATGTGTGTAGCCACGGGATCCCATGGAGGCCATTGGAGCGAGAGGGTGCGCGGAGTCACGACCACCATGAGTTAGTCGGGACCGCGACCGTGACGTCCGCGGGCAGGTAGTGGAAAGGCGGTGGCACTAGGCATTGCGTCCCCAGGGTGACAAGAGCGCCTTTCTTTGTTGTAGAGTTGGGATTCGCCGGCCCAGCGGGAAACAACACCACGCTCACTCTGAAGATAACAGCAGTTTGCGAGTTCTTGGGTGGTAGTCCCACGTGGTGAGGGCGACGCCAGCGACTGGCCGCACCACAGCCGGCGCGGCACTCAGAAGCATCTTCCGCCGCTCCATCGCGTGTGGCGACACGGCGGAGCGCGACGGGATGCGGGGATGTGAAGCTGCGAATCACCAAAGCGTCGGCCTTTGTTGAGGCGTGCTAAGGAGGCCTTGGCAGCGGCAGAGCTCCTGCTGGGCCTGCCACCGCGAATCGCCAGTCTGGCTTTGGACGCCGAGTTTACGCTATAGAAGATCCCATCGATGAATGGGTGTTGGAGGATGCGGCCCACCATGGCGAAGGACCACATCGCCGGTGGTGGACTTTGGAGCAACTTTCCTGGCATCATGGGCTGGCGCGCTCACCCTGCGTGGACTCCGCGACAACAATGCCATGGCATGGAGGCGGATCGATGAGGAGTGCGTAGCATCCATGGGCTGGCGGCGGCGGCGGTGAGTAGGCGGATGGCGATGGTAGGGGTTGAGTGCGATGAGGTGCCGGGAAGGTCTACATTAGCTTGATAGAAGGGAGTTTCCTGGCTTAATCTCTTGCTTGATTTAGAAATTGATACATGTCCTCTCATTATATAGAAAGGGGTTGACTTGGCCCCTAAGCAGAGACACTAGTTAACCCTAATGAGGCTAAAGGCCCGATGGGCGTATGACTCCTACCTGCCGGATGTGGTGCTGGTGGACGAGTAAGAAGCGAGGTAAATAGGAAGTTGGAGGCTGTGGAGAGCACACTGCCCAGAGTGAAAGGGATTTCGAGGCAGAGTAGGACCAGGCGAGTACATGATGTGTGACAGTCAGCCCGACGAAAGCTAGCGTACGAGGATGGGGGCGTTAGCCTTGATGATGGACAAGTGAGAATTTGGCCAAGAAGGATACTTTTCGATATTTAGGATCTATAGACTCACGGAAGGATGCGACATTGATAAAGATGTTAGACGGCACGAGTGCGCCCGATGGATTGCTAAAGTGAAGTGATCAAACTTACGGCATCCTACTGTGGCAGAGGGTGCCACAAAAGGCTTGAAAAGGGGAAATTCTATAAGAAGCGATACTATATAGTCGGCGAGTGTTGGCCTACAAAAGCGACATGTCGGCACGCTGGCGTCTATGGCGAGATCGTATGTTACGTTGGTTTTCGCGGGCATACTAGAAGGGGCGCGGAGTTGAAGGAATGAAGGTCGGATAGGGTCGTGGCTCTCTCGATAAAGATGTACATTTGGCCGGTCAGAGCTTGCGGTCGCGGCCCGAGATATGGCGGGCCCGCGAGGCGGCCGGCACGACGGGCGAGACGGACTCATGGGCGGTCGCCTCGGCCCAAAAGCGCGAGGAGCTGAATGCGGCAGGTGGAGAAGCCCGACGGCCCAGCGGTAGTTGGCATATATAAGCGACGCGCCCCGCCCGGTGCCCACCCCACAGAGACACTAATTCATTTCACCCGTCGGCGCTCTCATCTCGGTCTCCTCTCCTCTCCGCCCCTAACCCTAACCGATTCCGCCGCCCGGCTGGCATCGCTCTCTCTGTCGGTCACGGTCACCTCGCGCCCGGCTGACTCGATTGACCTCTGTCATACTGCTTACTCTCCTCTCTCTCCTCTCCCCTGTTCTTTCAGTCGTCGAGCCATGTGAGTTTTCCTCAGCACTCCTTCCTCGCGTCCCATTAGATCGACCATTGTCCACTCTCGTGATGTTTCGGTGGCAGTAGGTAAGCTCTCCTCTCCTCTCTCCAACTGTTTCTTCCTCCTTTCTTCCTCCACCTCCTTCTCTCTGTCACTTTTCGAGATGCGACCGTTATGCGCGCTCTCTCTCTCGCACTCTTCTTTGGCGAGGTTAGGTGCACTTTGACAACTGCGATCACTCCTCTGGAGTGGACATGGCGAGAAGCGCCAAAGCGAGGCGTTGAGTCTTTGGAAGTACTTGCAGTGGATTGTCTTCCTCGCCCGGCTTCGTCAGGCCGCGTGCTTGGCCTGCTGCTAGCGGCCGGTCTGGTGTCGGTGTCGGGTCACGCGACAGCGGCGGACCTTGGCCGCTATCGCGATGATCACGGCGGAGGTGGGGCGGCAACAGCTTATCGCGTGGGGATGCGGCGCCTATGCCGTCAATGCGATCTCGAAATGCGAGCCATGCGATGTGCGTCTGCGTGGCCGGCGCGGCGACACTCGAAGCCAGCGGTGTAAAGCGTTACGATGTGTGCGGAGTACTTTCATGCGGTAAAGAGGATGATAAGATTACGTGTTGGTGCGCTATCACGTAAACATTGTGATGCTAAGTACTGCGCGCTAGTCGCGCTGTAATGGCAGCGGTCATTTGGCGGCGCTATGAAAGTCACTGCATGAAAAGAAAGACCATCTTTGATGTGAGTGATGCGATCTAAGCTAGCTTTTGAATGCTAATGGTTTTGGAGGTATTGAGTGGAAGTATGATCCTATATGGTTGCTTCGTGTGAGTTATGCGTTTGATTTGCTGAGGCTAGACCTTCCATTAGGCATATATGTGCTACCAGGGCTTGGGTGATTGCTTTGGTGGCGTGATCACAAGCTAACCTATCGTACGTATTGATACTGCTCTGGCTAGAGATATCATGGTTGTCCTGTTTCTCTTTGTGTCTCCAGTCTGTTTTTTAGCTTA